>JAPFFP010088039.1:0-21336 GCA_026153255.1 Solanum medicagineum
CAACGCTTAAATCCCGACTTATTCGAAATTTGCAACATTTGTCTCCATTTCACAAGCACTCCAATATTTTCACAATATGGGTTCTAACATGCCCATACAACTTTCGGAGTAAAAATATTCTAAGTATGGAATCACCATCTCATAACTCATTCGTGAAATTTTTTCTAGGTGTTGGTAAATGAGCACACCACACGGACCGTGTAACTCCACATGGCCCGTGAGCCCAATCGTGTAGTGCACTTTGTGCTAAAAAATCTTAAGTGTCAAGCCATGGTTCCAATTTTCAGATTTTTGTCTAAGTGTTGGTTCACGGGCACTCCACACGGACCGTGTAGTGTCACATAGCCCCGGAACCTGTCCTTGAAGTGACAACGGATAATTTTTCCATCCGTTTCATTAATGGCATTCTTATAAATTTCAATTATTCTAATGACTTTTTGGGACTTCTTATGCTATCTTAAGACTTTCTTATGACCTAAAACCCTATTCAAATTCATTCTCTCATTCTAAACAATCTCAAAAACTCTTTTAAAGAATACTTGTGGGAATTCAAGCTTGGGGTTCAAGGCTAACACAATTCTTTTTCAAATTTCTCTTGGGTTTTCTTCATTGGGTCTAGGTATGTGGGTTTGACCTTTGGTTCCTTTCAACCAAAGAGACCAAAAAACTTTTCTAGCACTTTTCATGAATTTTACTCACTTTAAAATTGAGTTTTTAATTATATTGTTCAATAAATTCAATCAATGCATGGGCAGTACTTATTTGATGATTTTAAGTTGATTTAAACTATTATATGATGAATTACATTGTGTTTATAAAATTATGAATATGCATGTCTCTTTTCAAGGCTTGTGTATGCATGAGTGATTATCTTATGGGTTTAAATATGAATTTAATTATGTTTTCAATTGAATTTTATATTATATTATTGATTTTAGATTGAATCTTAATCACCCATGTTTTCCTCACATCATTCATGACATTTGCATTCATGACATTGGATTATTTATGGAAAATATGAAATGAGTTGAGCCCAATTATGTCCTATGATATGATTTTGATAAGATATTGGTTATGATAAGAATGTGATCACATACATGTCTATGATTATGGCTCTTTGAGCATTTTGGGTGCTTGCACCATCTTGTATATGAATGAGCTATTCCTATGCATGAGTATTATGGCTATGAAATTATGATTTTGGCATTTGAGCCTAAGTATAAATTATTATGAATGGTGTTCGGCTTTCAAGCCCAATTATGCATTGAAATGGTTTTGGAATTGACTATTGTCTCTTTGAAAGCATGTATATCTATACATATAAGTATTCTTGTGGGATGATAACTTAGCACCCATGGATTGGGGGTGTTAGGCTATCTCCAAGCGTCCTCTCCCTTTCCTTGAACTATGTGCCTAACATAGGGTTCTTTTCAAATTGGGTGTTGTTCCCATAAGGAAAGATGCCTCCGAAATGGGTGTTATTCCTTAAGGAGAAAACATGATATGAGATGATGTAATATGCTATATGTGAAATCCTATCAGAAATGGGTGTTGTTCCCGTAAGGAAGGTTACTTCATATGAAATGGGTGTTGTTCCTATAAGGTGAAGTATGATTTACCTTTGGCAAGTAGACCACCTCCTTACCGATGAGGGGATTTCATCGGGATTCCAAGTAGTAGCTCGCTTGGTCTTACTCATGTCGGTTGAGGTCACATTCCCACTATATAGGAGCATGCATTTCATGCATCATTGGTTTCATGGCATATTGGATATTATTATCTTGATATATGACTCTTGCTATATTATGTGCCCTGGCCATCTAACATTGAAGTGCAGGTTTGGTAAGTTATATGCATTGTATCCTACATACTTAGTACCTTCAAACGTACTAACGCATCTTTTGCCTACTTGATCTCACCATGTAGGGACCGAGGACTTTGATTATCCACCGTTTTATGCTTAGCTCAGATCTCAAGTTTGCTTGTAGTGGTGAGTCCTATCTTCCAAGGACGATCCACCATCCTTCTTCCTATGTTGCCTTTTATCTCTTTTACTTACTTTGTGTTACGACCCAAGCCTAGGGCCTAGATGTGATCGGTGAATGGGGAACTTAAAGGAACCCCAAACAAGCCTAATATCATATCATTACACATCCTTGGTTGTGGAAGCCATTAAGATGACAATAGAAGATAAGCATAAACAAGGGGAAATTGAGACTAAGGGAACCTCTTTCATATCATAAGTAACAAGAGTTAATAGAGTCAAGGCTCATAACATAGATACACCATATGTCGAACAACACCTCTACTACATAAAGATAAAAGCGGGGGCCGAGACAAAGCAACCGGGCTCACCCTCATAGTCAAAACATAATCAAAAGAGACAAAGTCTTTACATAGCAAGAGATCATAAGTAACGTCCCCGGAATGGAGGACTCACCAATAAGCTTGAGCGAGGTCGTACTAGCCACGTGGAGGAGGATGCTCAAGTGGGGCTCCGGCTCCTGCATGGTGACATTATGTAGGCATAGAGTATGCATTAGTACATTTGAATGTACTAAGTATGTGGGATGCAATGCTAGCAAGGGATAGGCAACAAAACAAAAATGCATAATCATAAGCAAAGAATATGTACAACGTCGATATGTCATGCATGCTTAATACTTAAGGTAAAACATGTTAGTAAATCATGATCAAGGAGTATAAACTCAATATGGGAAGCATACTCAAACCCCTTTGTACCAACCTTCATGAAATGGGCCAAATGACCCCCACTCACCTTACGATATAACCTTTTTGGAGAGTGTTATCAATACTCCTACTGTACTACATAGTCTTTTTGGTAGGTAGAATAAGGCATCAGTTACTTTACAATATCATCTTTTGGGGAGGAACCGTGATTCATTCTATCTTATGGCATGACCTTTTGAATTGAATGTCCACATCTTACGAGATGATCTTTTCTGTGGGAACCTTTAGTCTTTCTACCTTACGGCATGGGATTTTTGGTGGGATGTCCATACCTTAGAATATAATCTTTTTGGTAGGCACAATTATCTATTTTACCCTACGGTATGACCTTTTCGGCAGGGTGTCCATACCTTACGATATGATCTTTTCGTTAGGAATCATTAACAAATCTACCTAACGTCATGGCCTTTTCGGTAGGAATCATATAACTAGGTCATCAAACCATTACATTTCAATCATCAAGAAAGAACTTCTCATTTTCCCAAGAACACAACAAACATAAGAGCCCAACAATCTACATGCAACCCTATAGGTTCCTCCCCATGAAACAACTCATATAGACATCCCTATCTTCATCATGAAGTCATCATTTAATCGTCATAACACTGTTCAACTCATAGGACATGCATTAGACCTTCAATTCCTCAAGAAACCCTAGCCGGACATTTTATCAAACATTTGGCGGGTGTGTAATGCTAGTATAAAATCATGAAATACAGAGATGAAATCTTGCAAGAAAATCCATTGTAAAATCAATCAACACCTTGCAACACCCTCAAGCAATATACATCAAAACCCCTTATCAAATCTTACAAGAGATCCAAGTTTTATAGCTCAAAACATAGCAAAACATTCACAACTTTACATAGATTTAACATAGTGTGCAGTAAATTTCATAATATGCAAGACCCATTTGTAAATCTACTTTAAATCATGAAATTTCAGTAAAAGGAGGCTTGGGTATCATGGGTGAAAGGAACTCTTGAAAGAAACCCACATACCTTAGCTTTTGGAGAAACCTTGAAGAAGAATGGAGATGGAGACTTGAAGCTTGGTTGAATTCCTTAAGATCCAGAGATGATTTTGGCACTTGAATTTTGAGAGAAATATAAGACTAAGTGTTTGGGTGATTATTTGGGAATGTCTTGGGTGATAAGAGGGTGAAATATGACTAAGTATAGGTAAATACACGTTTGGGAACACTTACGCCCAAGGCCCAAAAGTCTCTGACTACACAAAAAATAACTGGGCAGAAATTACATAGGTCCGTGTCTGGTCTGCGATGAAAACCTATCGTGGAGGACAAATTTACACTGGTCTACGATAGCTGCGCGTCGCGGCCCTGTCGCGGATCGTTTCTGAAAATCAAAGTTTTGGAAAATTGAAATTTCTATTCGTTTGCTCTAAAATTGGGGTTAGACCTTTCCCCCTTAATTTTGAACCCCTGAGCAAGAATATGGAATCAAATTTTTGATATCATGCATAAATTTTGAGATATATGAAAATTATAATTCTAGGCACTTCTAAGGCACATATTCGGGCACTTTTTGGGGTCGTTTCACTTTTAGGGTGAGCCCGGGGTATGTCTTGGCCCCCCACCTATTTTATGTTAGAGGCACTGTTGGAAACCTTGTAAACACCTTTACATTATATGTTGTCTTATGGTTGAATCTTATGTTATGACTTGGTTACCTTTTAGCTATCATCATGTGATTTGGTTATGAGACTTGTGGTTTGATTATGTGATATGATGGAGAGATCCTAAGTCCCGAATTGCCCCATAGCATGGGTCTTACTTACCCACCCTTAGTCTTATATGCTACGTGATATGTGGATCCATGTTAATCCCTTTCCCTAAGATATCCCCATAGCGTGAGTCCTACTCTCCCGTCCCTTAGGACTATTTATTTACTTTTGAAGGCACTTCCAAACCGATGATGTGAATTTTGGTACTTTGAAGCTTGTTTGGAGACTCTCGGGTTCCCATTCGCCATGTTACTCTTAGACCCTATGTACGGGTTGTGACAGAGATAGTATTAGAGCACTTGGTTTGTTAATGATCCTCGGAGTCCAGCATATCACGTCAAGTAAGGTCCTATTCATAGGTGTGAAGTGCACCATGCCTATATTTGGGAGGCTATGATGGTATTCTAGAAATTGTCTCACTTTTCCATGTCTTATGACATGCTACGAATAGTATATTTAGTTTCTTGATCTTGATGCTATTGTTACTCTATTTGAAAAGATGCCTCGTGGAAGACCTCATCTACCAAGACCGACTCCTGCTGATGCGGGTCAAGCACCACAGGGGCCTGTGGATGAGCCTATCTCTAATGGGAAATTTCGGACGGCCTTTAACTTTCTTGCCCAGGTGGTGACTACTCAAACTAAGCAAGCCAATCTTCCTCAGTATCCCTCACCGGCTTCTAGAGTGAGGGATTTCACCCAGATGAATCCTCCGGAGTTCTTTAGGTCTAAAACAGATGAGGATATTCAGGAGTTCATTGATAAGCTCATAAGGTGTTGAATGTTATGGGTGTCACTTCTAAGGAGAGAGCTGAACTGGCCGACTGACTATCAATTGAAGGATGTAGCACAGGTGTGGTATACCTAGTGGTCTATGGAGAGAGTTTGTGGTGATGTTGTTAATTTGGAGGAGCTCAAGCTTGCTTTTTTGGACTGTTTCTTCAAGCTTGAGCTTAGGGAAGCCAAGATGACTATATTTATCAACCTCAATCACGGGAATATGAGTGTGAGAGATTTTGCCCTCAAGTTCACCAAGCTCTCCAAGTATGCCCCGATACTTGTGGCTAATTCTCGTGCTAGTATGTATAAGGTCATTTCTAGTATCTCTGATTGATTTATGAAAGAATGTCGCACCACCATGCTCATCCGGTATATGGATATTTCTATACTCATGGTGTATGCCGAGCAAAGTGAATGAGAGAAACTCAAAGAAAAGTGGGTTACATGATCCCAAGAGGGCCCATTTTGATGGTGGATTCTTCGGCTCTCGGGGTGGTGGTTTTGGTCGCTTCTAACAGGGCCAAGGTTCAGGTGCTCAGGTTGCTAATGCTAGAGTGCCTCTTCCTAGGGAACCGGTTGGTGGTGGACAGGGATATCCTTTGTGTGGCAAGTGTGGGAAGCCCCACACAGGTGCTTGTTGGAGAGGCTTGGGTGCTTGCTTTGGGTGTGGTAATAAAAATCACAAGGTTGCAGATTGTCCCAAGAATCCTCAGAGGGGTCAAGTTCAGGTGGCTTAGGGTGTACCAGGCCAGCAAAGTGCTCCACAAGGTGTTTCCCAAAGGAACAACAGGTTCTATGCTCTTCATGCACATCAGGAGGTTGAGGAGGCTCCGGATATTATGACTGGTACGTTAAAAGTCTTTGATTTTAATGCTTATGCTTTGCTTGACCAATCTTCAAACTTTTCTTTTGTGACTCCTTTGTTGGTTGTTAAGTTTGGTTTGAGTCCAGAAATTTCGAGGGATCCTTTCTAAGTTTATACTCCCGTGGGTGAATCTGATGTGGCACATAGAGGCTATTGTAGTTGTCCTGTTTCTGTGTCGCATAAGATTTTCTCGTGTTATCTTGTGGACTTGAAATGTATGACTTTGATGTGATTCTTGGGATGGATTGGTTGCATGGATCATATGCCTCTATAGATTTTAGGACCCGGAAGGTCAAGTTCCAACCTCCCAGTGAGCCCGTTCTTGAATGGAAAGGTAGTGACTCCATTGTTAAGGGTTGGTTTATTTCCTACCTCAAGGCTCAGAAGATGATCTCTAAGGGGTACATCTATCATATTGTGAGAGTTAAGGATGTGGAGTCTGAATCACCTACTCCTGAGTCGATTCCAATGGTGAATAAGTTTTCGGACGTGTCTCCTGAAGACTTGCCCAGTATTCCTCCCGAAAGGGAAGTAGACTTTGGCATAGATCTTCTTTCGGATACTCAACCTATCTTCATTCCTCGTCATGGTATGGAACCATCTGAGTTGAAAGAGTTGAAGGATCTGTTGGAGAAGGGCTTCATCAGGCCAAGTATATCTCTGTGGGGCCCTCCAGTGTTATTTGTAAGGAAGAAAGATGGATCCCTTCGGATGTCTATCGATTATAGGCAATTGAATAAGGTGACCATTAAAAATAAGTATCTATTGCCTAGGATCGATGAATTGTTTGACCAACTACAAGGGGCTACTCATTTCTCAAAGATTGACCTCTGTTTTGGGTACCATCAGTTGAACGTTAGGGAGTGTGACATTCCTAAGATGGCTTTTTAGACTAGATATAGGCACTTTGAATTTGTGGTGATATCATTTGGTTTAGTTAATGCTCTGGCCATGTTCATGGACCTTATAAATCGGGTGTTCAACCCATTCCTTGATAGCTTTGTGGTTGTATTCATTGATGATATTCTCATTTATTCTCGAAGTGAACAGGAGCATATGGACTATTTGATGTTGGTTCTTCAAACCTTGAGGGAGAAGAAGTTGTATGCTAAGTTTAGCAAATGTGAGTTTTGGTTGGGTGAAGTTGCCTTTTTAGGTCATGTGGTGTCTGATGACGATATAAAGGTGGATTCGAAAAAAACCAAGGTCGTGAAGAATTGGCCTAGACCGTTGACTCCTTCGGATATTCGAAGTTTTCTTGGGTTAGCGGGTTATTATAGGAGGTTTGTTGAAAGGTTCTCATCCATTGCATCTCCGTTGACTATATTGACCTAAACAAAGTTAAGTTTGTGTGGTTGGATGAGTGTGAAAAGAGTTTCCAAACTTTGATGGACTGACTTACATCAACTCTTGTTTTGACTCTACCGAATGGTTTGGATGGGTTTGTGGTATATTGTGATACTTCCCGGATTGGGTTGGGTTGTGTACCTATGCAACATGGTAAAGTGATAGTTTATGCATCAAGGCAATTAAAGGTTCATGAGTATAATTATCCGACTCATGATCTCGAGTTAGCTGTGGTGGTATTTGCTTTGAAAATTTGGAGACTCTATTTGTATGGGGTGCATGTGGATGTTTTCACTGATCACAAGAGCTTACAATATGTGTTCACTCAAAGGGAACTTAACTTGAGGCAAAAGAGATGGTTGGAACTCCTAAAGGACTATGACATAAGTGTTCAATATCATCCCGGCAAGGCGAATGCGGTAGCCGATGCTCTTAGTAGGCTCTCTGTGGGAAGTGTGGCTCATGTTGAGAAGGAGAAGAAGAGATGTTCACCTTTTGGCTAGTTTGGGTGTTAGGTTGGCCGACTCCAATGATGGTGGTATACATGTCCAAGATGGGGCCAAATCCTCGATGGTTGTTGATATGAAGGCTAAGCAAGATCTGGATCCATCCTTGGTTGAATTGAAGAAATTAGTTGTCGAAAAGAATATTGTTAAGTGTTGACCCTTAGTGTAGAGTTACAAGCTAAGGCACATTACACTGGTACTCTACACGGGCTGTGTGACACTTCAAGGATTGTATAGAGGAGTCGTGGAGTGGCTTGAGCTTGCAACCCAACCATTTGGGGCTAAGTGAGGTCACACGACTCGTGTGATATCTCACGGGTCGTGAGGGTGCCCGTACGGCTTTTGAAGTAAAAATATTCTAAGTATGGAATAACCGTCTCATAACGTTTTCGTGAAAATTTTTCTAAGTATTGGTATATGAGCACACCACACAGATCGTGTAACTCCACACGGCTCGTAAGCCCAACGATGTAATGAACTTTGTGCTAAATAATTTTAAGTGTCAAGCCATGGTTCCAATATTCAGATTTTTTGTCTAACTGTTGGTTCACGGGCAATCCACACGGACCATGTAGTGTCACACGGCCCATGAACCCATCCTTGAAGTGACGGTGGACAATTTTTCCATCCTTTTCATTGATGGCGTTCTTGTAAATTCCAATTATTCTAATGACATTTTGGGGCTTCTTATTCTATCTTAAGACTTTCTTATGACCTTAAATCCTATTCAAATTCGTTCTCTCATTCTAAACATTCTCAAAAACTCCTCTCAAGAACACTTGTGGGAATTCAAGCTTGGGGTTCAAGGCTAACACAATTTTTCTTCAAATTTCTCTTGGGTTTTCTTCATTGGGTCAAGGTATGTGGGTTTGATCTTTGGTTCCTTTTAACCAAAGAGACCCAAAAGTTTTCTAGAACTTTTCATGAATTTTACTCACTTTAAAATTGGGGTTTTCAATTATATTGTTCAATAAATTCAATCAATGCATGGGTAGTACTTATTTGATGATTTTAGGTTAAACTATTATATGATGAATTACATTGGGTTTATAAAATTATGAATATGCGTGTCCTTTTTCAAGGCTTGCTTATGCATGGGTGATTATATAATCAGTCTAGAGTGAATTTGATTATGTTTTGAATAATTGCATTTCATATTATATTATTGATTTTCGATTGAATCTTAATCACCCATGTTTTCCTCACATCATTCATGGCATTTGCATTCATGACATTGGATTATTTATGAAAAATATGAAATGGATTGAGCCCAATTATGTCCTATGATATGATTTTAATAAGATATTGATTATGACAAGAATGTGATCACATATATGTCTATGATTATGGCTCTTTGAGCATTTTGGGTGCTTCTACCATCTTGTATATGAATGAGCTATTCCTATGCATGAGTATTATGACTATGAAATTATGATTTTGGCCTTTGAGCCTAAGTATGAATTATTATGAATGGTATTTGGCTTTCAAGCCCAATTATGCATTGAAATAGTTTTGGAAGTGACTATTGTCTTTTTGAAAGCATGTATATCTATACATATAAGTATTCTTGTGGGATGATAACTTAGCACCGATAGATTGGGGGTGTTAGGCTATCTCCAAGCGTCCTCTCCCTTTCCTTAAACTATGTGCCTAGCATAGGATCCTTTCCAAAATGGGTGTTGTTCTCGTAAGAAAAGATGTCTCTGAAATGGGTATTGTTCCTGTAAGGAGAAGACATGATATGATATTATGTGATATGCTATATGTGAAAATCCTATCGGAAATGAGTGTTGTTCCCGTAAGGAAGGATACTTCATACGAAATGGGTGTTATTCCCATAAGGTGAAGTATGATTTACCTTTGGCAAGTAGACCACCTCCTTACTGATGAGGGGATTTCATCAGGATTCCAGTAGTAGCTCGCTTGGTCTTAGCCATGTCGGTTGAGGGCACATCCCCACTATATATGAGCATTGCATTTCATGCATCATCAGTTTTGTGGTATAGTATATATTATTCTCTTGATATATGATTTTTTCTATATTATGTGCCCTTATCATCTAACATTGAAGTGCAGGTTTGGTAAGTTACATGCTTTGCATTCCGCATACTTAGTAAATTCAAATGTACTAACGCATACTTTTGCCTACATAATCTCACCATGTAGGGACCGAGGACTTTGATCATCCACCATTCAACGCTTAGCTCGGATCTCAAGTTTGCCTGTAATGGTATCTTATCTTTCAAGGACGATCCACCATACTTCTATCGATGTTGCCTTTTATCTCTTTTATATACTTTGAGGGTGAGCCTGGGGTATGTCTTGGCCTGCGACCTATCTTATGTTAGAGGCATTGTTGGACACCTTGTAAACTCCTATACGTTAAGTGTTATGGTTGAAACTTATGTTATGGCTTGGTTACCTTTTGTCTATCATCACGTGATTTGGTTATGAGACTTGTGGTTTGATTATATGATATGATGGAAAGATCCTACGTCCCGAATTGCCCCAGAGCATGAGTCCTACTTACCCGTCCCTTAGCCTTATGGGCGAGTGTTATGTGGATTTATTTTAATCCCTTTCTCTAAGATATCCCATAGCGTGAGTCCTACTTTCCCATCCCTTAGAACTATGTGTTTACTTTTGAAGGCGCTTCCGAACTGATGATGTGAATTTTGGTACTTTGAGGCTTGTTTGGGGACTCTTGGGTTCCCATTCGTTATGTCACTCTTAGACCCTAGGTCTAGGTCGTGACACTGATTTACATGAAAATGACCTACTCTATGAATATAATATGTTTTGGATTGGTTAACTTATCTTCCTTTTACTACATGACAAGCTTATCAAGTTATGTACTATGATAATGAAAAGTTTATGAATCTATGGTAAGTATGATTTTATGATATGTTTTTCATGAGATTTGACTTAGCATCTAATGAGTCATTGAGGTGGGGGATTAACTCACAATGTTCTGATATAAAGCATCTAGTCTCATAACTATGTGTCATCGTAGGTTTATGTTACCAATATGGTTTGCTAGTGGATCCACATAGCTCATAACACCCACTTAACAGGGCAGAGTTCTACCTTAGCAAGTACACTCTCCTATTTTCGATTAGGGGAAACACCGAGATTCAATTTTATATTTCGCATGATCTTATTGTCAGTTACGGTTACTTCCCACATATGTATGATCTTTTATGTTTCTTTGCATGAATTTAGTTATGGCTTATTAGTACATTGCCCTCTCATTATTTACTCTTATAGTTACACTTTCACTTACTCATATACTTTACTAGGCTAATTGCACTATGTGTTTATTATTGCATTGCATTGCCTACATACTTAGTACATTCAAATGTATTAATGCATACTCTTTGCATACACTATATCACAATATAGGGACGGGGTGACCATACTCCCCCTCCTTACTTTCGTGGCTAGCCGGTGATACTTTGAAGATTGTTGGTGAGTCCTTATGCTTTAGGGATAAGCCTAGTACTTTCTAGATTTATCTTGTTATCTTGTTAAGCTAGTATGAGACTATTCTTGATTTATTTTTTCCTTTGAGGGTGAGGACATGTCGTAGACCTTCACACCTTAATACGTTAGAGGCATTATTTGACATCATGTACGGAGTCTATATTGTCTCTTTCTATTATCATTCTACACTTTAGTTCACTATATTGATCTTCTGCTTGTTGATTTGTCTATCTCATTACCTATGAATACTTATGATATGCTAAGAAGGCTAGGTTGAGGTTTTTTTTTGGGGAATCTCAATTGTCATGTCACACCTAGGGTCTAGCTTGAGTCATGACAACTAGGCTCACCTTTGAAGCATGAGGATTCACAATCAAACTTCAAGCAATAATTGGAATCTATTCACATAGTTGTGATGAGGAATGATGGTCCATCCTTAAATTGTGATGTAATATAGCAGAGAAGTATGTGGTAGTACATTTAAATTTACTAAGAATGCATACAATGCATCAACAGTAAATCATGATGTACAAATGACCAATTTAAATAGAATGCTTTGAGCAGTATTTAAAAGCATAAGTAGGCATGATAATGTGCAATGCACAAGTAAATCATAGATGAAGTCATGTGAAGCATCATAAGGGACCATACATATTGGAGATATAACCATACCAACAATAAGATCATGCAAGGTACAACATAAAATTTTGATATCTCTTTATACAACGAAAAAAGGAGAATATACTTGCCAAGCTAAACTATACCTAGTTAGGCGTGTAATCATGAGCTATGTGGATTCACTAGAAAAATCATACTTTTTTTTTAGTTTTAACGATCCTTGAGAGGGTCAGAGGCTGAGCAACACCCTAGGCCTTAGTGTTAATATAAAATAATAAAATAAATAAATAAAAGGAGAGGGACATAAACCTTACCTCCAATATATGGTGGTTCAAAAGTTGGCTAACCTTCTGAGGTCGGCCAACTTATCCCCAATACTAAAAAGAAGCAAAACCCTAGACTAAGATGCCTACGAGAGGACTCCTCTCATTACATCGAATCTAAGAAAGCATAAATAGAAGAAACCCTTCCCTTACAAAGTAAAAAAGAAAATCTAATCTAAGACCAATTCAAGGAGGCTATATCCTAAAATAGGATTAGCCACAATGAAAAGAAAGTACAGAAGCTTATAAGGATATAGAGTCAATCCCACTCAAGGAGGTTTCTTAATCCTCTTAAGCAAAATCAAATTGGTAAAAGAAATTCTAAGGTGGCACACAATTGTGGGACTAGAGATTACTACTACGAATCCCTTGGGTTGAGTTCCCACTTTAAAGTCCTCTTGATAATAAGTCAGAATCCCATGAAATACATGTCATAAAATCATACTTAGCATGAATTCATAAGCTTGTCATAAATCACAGTTCATAGTTTTCTTAAGCTTGTCATGTCGGAAAGGCAAATAATATCAACCAATCAAATTTATCAGAAATTATTCATATAGCTCATTTTCATGTGATTTATATAATGTAGGTTTAGGTCTTTCATCCTTACATATCCTACCATAGTCAAGAGTATATTAGGGTCTTAAGTCACTCTTAATGTCTTAAGTTTGTGATCACACCCAAGTTATACCTCTGTTTTGGAGGATAAAGCGGCCGTTGTCAAATATAAAACCTAACCAAGGTTAGGGTCGAATCCCATAGAGAATATGAACACTCACAACGAATTCACCAGTACGCTATTCAAGTAATTAACAACTCAATTCCCTGAAAGGGGGGGGGGGTTTGGCAATGTTCAACAAGAAATTAAACTAAACTAACTAAAGCAAGAGACAATCAATAATGGAGAGCAACTTGAGAATTGTGTTCCCCATGATTCACCAACTCAATATCCCCAGATAACCCAATTATCGAGTAGCGTATAGCATGTAGGAGGATAATTTAAGCTCACCAAGCCCTTTAGTCAAAGATCAGAAGCGAATCTCACTATGTGACTTGGCCCATCTCCATAGTGTGCAATACTAACCATTACATATAGTCCTAATCAACCTCCCCTTGGTCTAGTTCGGTTAATTAGATGAGAACACATCATTGAATCTTGTTAATCAATCTCTTTTCCTATTCATTACCACCTGGATCGGGAAGATAACACTAGGAAAGTTCTAATGTTGGCCACCACTAAAACACATGTAAAACGAAGTGAATTGATTAATACATGTAAATACCCATTCCAAGAATTATAAATTATCAGGGTTTATTTGGTTAGTTCTTCATGGTTTCTACAACCCCAAGTTGTGGATTTAGCTACTCATGCTATGAGTAGATGAAGAAATTATGAATTGAGAAAACAAAATTAATAACTTACCCAATTGCATTGAAGAACAAGCAAATCCAAAATATATTGAGAATCACAAGAGTTGAAGATATAATGAATGCACAAGTGTATTCTCCTCCAAGATTGAAGTCTTCAAATACAAAACAGTAAAAGTACTTTTTAATGACGTTCTCTATTGTACTCCCCTCAAAATTAACCTAAAATTACCATTTACAGTATTTACAAACAAGTCCTTACAAATTAGAAAAACTGGTCGGCAACTTTATATGACTCGTAAACTGACTTACGAGTCGTAATCAGAATCTCGTATTCAGCTCTTGAGATCTTGGACTTTGCTGCTACAGATCCACTTTAGGAGTAGTAACTGATTCATGACTCGTATTATACTATCGTAGACATCATCTGCATTAACCGGTCCTTCACTGGAATTCTTCACGAAATCACTCTAGCTGACTCATAGAGTGATCTACGACTCGTAAAGATGTGTCATATGGCTGAGCTTCAAAAATCAAACTTCACTGGAAATCTGCATAGAACTCACTTTACGACTCGTAGAATCCTCTACGACTCATAGAGGGTCGTATAAACCATCAAAAACCAGAAGAGTTTGTAATTTTTCCCCAAAAATCATGCCAACCTGCTTTCCTGCAAACCAAACACCAAAAACATATAAAAACCATAAATGTTGCATTAAGAACACATAAAATCCTAAGTTTTAAGTATCAAATGTGTTGTATTTTTACAGTACATCTACACCCTCAGCTCAATATTGTTGATTGTCCTCAAGCGACGGCTCAATATATATAGACAATATAGCAACGCATAACCTCAACCCAATGGCATACATCACATATAATACAAACTTAGGTACCCACACCATCTTTACAAAACAAGATCAGATAGCTATTTAGAAAACCAAAACACACTAGTGCATTTGACAACACAACTATGACAAGCAAGGGAATATCAACAATCCACAATCACTAAACAAGTCAAATGCTAACAACGCAATGCAAATGCCCTTACAAAAAGAAGTCCCATTTTTCACACCCAATGATGATTTCAAAATTTAGCTTCGGGACTGTGCAAACACACTTACTCTCACAAAAGATGTTCATGCATCATGACTAATACCATAGGCTTGCCCCTATACTCATGACTCAAATTTTCAACCAATTGGACTAGGATCACTTTAGGACTTTCTAGGCTTGTAACGTAGGCTCATGGGGCTTTGGTATGGAATTTTGAAAAAATAGTGACTAAAAGTCATCCTTGAACTACGTTTTTCATCACTTTCACTTTACCAACTCTAATATTTTCACCTTTACCTCCCTTTTTCCACATTCAAGCTTTTCTGGGTATTTTCTTCTCACTTTTCAGCTTTTGCCTCATTTTTACACTTCATTTTATTTTTAATCTCAATCTAAGGCAACTCTTTCTTTTTCTTGCACCCGGTACATGATTTTCTTTTTTTTTCTCCTCATTCCCAACTCACCAGCTTATTTTTGTGATTTTGCCCCAACACCAACCACCCTAAACTTATGGTTTTAGCCTGTATTGAAGTGCACAATATCTATTTCCCAAACCAGGGCCACTTTTGGTAGCCACTCTCAAGGCTTTTTGCCTCAATCAAGGTTTACTATGCTCAAGGACAGAGCACGGCCAATTTCAAGATTTTTCACTAGATATGGTTAGGCTAATTAGGTATTTTTGAAAGAATTGGTACATGTAAGGCTCAAATATTTGGAACAAGGGGTAAAACTCCATTTGGTTGGTCACTTTTAGGCTAAACTGGACAAATTTAAAGAACAAAGGCCTAAGATCTGTTTCTAATCCATTTAATCTATAATCTAACTTAGAGTAAAAGGGCAAGTTTTGAATTAGCACAAAATACACAAATCTAGCAAAAATAAACTCAACTCATATGCCATTACATACATTATCAATAAGTAACTCACAGATCATGCTTCATATCTCAATTACCCTCATTTATCATAACAACTATGGCCAAACACTCAAACATGCATGGTTTCCATTTAACTACTAATCAAAAATTTTTGGTGGGTACCAATTTTCAAAACAAAAAACATAAAAATTATATGCCATAAGTATTAGTACTATATGCTACAAATATGATCTAAACATCCTAAATGTGTCGATTCAACAAAAATTAAATATTCACGAGGAAAAACAACACAGGCAAGAAAACCTCGAGATCAAAATTTGGGGTAGTTATGGAACATAAGCTACTCAGACTTCATCTAGGCCCATAACTATCCACACCCATCGAAATACATCGGCGCCTAAGCGCCAGCCTGTGGCTGAGTATAGCCATCGCCCTCCTGCGGGGTAATCTCCTCAACTGCTCCGCTCTGTTCGAAGGGGCCAATACCCCTCGCCTTATCACGCTCACGAGCTAGCCTATCTCCTTCTCGCGCCTCGATGTCCTCAAGGCCAGCCCGAGCTCATCCTCCTCATCCTCATCATCTTCGAAATACTTTCACATGCATTCCTCTCATCTAGCTCCGCATTCGTGCAAGATCTCATCCCGAAGGAAGTCTATGAAGGCTCCATGGAGGCAAATAAATCAAATAACGGCTCTGTAGATGTATTCTCTAGTAATGTCACAGGTGCCGCAAGTGAAGCTGTCATGTCAGCCCTAAGATTCTCGATCTCCTAATGGACGAATGACAAACTTGAAGGCCGAGCCTCAGCTAACCTCGTCTAAACTTGATTCTTAAAGGCATCGATATGGGCGTCCACTCTAGAAATACACTTATGAATAATAGAGATGATGAACGGCTGGCTCCGCTCCTCTGAATCCGTAATAGCCTGGTGGACCCATGGCCAGAACTGTTGGATAAGCTGAGATAACTGGACCTCAGCACATGATAATTGATTTGCAATGGTCTGAATAGAAAAATCGGACACATAAACCATTCCCAGTGTAGAAGGCTGTAAAGTGGTGGCCTTTGGTGCAGGAGCAGCTATAGTAGGATCCTTCTCAATATCGACTACCTCGGGGTACTGGGGTCTCTCATCAGTAGTAGCAACAATAATAGTGGTAGTGGTAGTCGTTGAACCCTCAGATAGTGGCTCCACGGCAAACATCTATGGTGGTGATGGAGGTTGTGCCGCTGGAGTGCCACCGAGTTCTCCTCAGCCTTTATAAGGCTAGGCTCCAAGGTATGGTAGGCCTCAACTAACTGGTCCAACTGGTGCAAAATCTCCACCCTAGACTCAAGACAAAGCCTATAGATCAAAACTAGAAATGGGATGGATGTGGCCCTCTTGAGTTCTGACTCATGAATCTGCGCTGCTATGAGTTGGGCCCAATCAATGCTGTAACTAGCCAAGATGCAGGCAACCAATACCGCCCACACCATTTCAAAGTATTATCCACAAGGGTAGGTCAGATGCGGGATCTAACAACCGCCTACCAAGATTTGGCGAAGAAAGAGAGTGAAGCCTTCACAATAGGCTCTATGTGGGTGGTAACCCAAGAAGGCTCTAGACCCTGCTCTGCAATGTGACTAGCCACCCATCTCAAAAATGAGGTCCTATGTACCGGATCCTTCATAATCAGTGAATTTTTTGTCTGCCCCGACTTGTAATCAAACTCCGCTGTCAAACTCGAGGCATGATAGTCTGGACCAAAATGAATACAACGGATAGTCTCCTTAGAAATGTCGACTTGTCGACCTCTCAGCCATACCTCTGTCAATCTGGGCTAAGTGATATGTATCATCCCCTTAGGAAGATCGCGCTGAATAGCATAAGGTGCATAAAACTCTCATACCATAATCGAGGAGTACCTACAAAGTGCCTCTATCAACCACTCGGTCCCATAACGTATCATCGTGTCCTTCAGACCTGAGACACAACTCAATCTATCATCTGTTACCTTGGGCTCCTCATATATCGAACGGGTGGGTTTTTCCTGCTCCTTGGGCAGAATGCCCTCTAAAAATATGGCCTTCGTACCCTTGATGCACCACTAGTGAGTAATAGCATCTGGTGCTGATGATGAAGATGTGCGATAGAGGAATTGACATCTCCTTTATCCTTAAAGCCCCCCACTAAAGTCTATTTCCCCTAGAAGGGATCATCTACGGCATGCTACTCCCCATCTCCTCACTACCTTCCTCATCAGACTGGGAAGGAATAATGCTCTGAACCTGAGGCTGCCAGGACCTGGCAACAACACTAGTCTGTGGTCGAGGTATCTCTAGGTCAGGCTGGGTATCATATATCTCCAATGACCCATTTAGCTGAGGGGTCTGATAATCATCCGAACGATTGTCATCTATGGGGTCATCTCTTAGCTTCCTCCTAAAAGCCTTAATCTTCTAATGATTTCCTTTTGGGACCATAGTGTCTGAAAATAAACATAAACGAACCAACATAAGCCCCAACAATCAAGCAACAAAAAGCAACTTCATTTAGTCATTTGTAGAATGGTTATGCAAGAGGTCCTTTACGAGTCGTAGTGAGTAACAAGTAATGAAGTGCTCTCGTATATCAGTGCTTCCGAACAATAATGGTCACTAGAAGTTTATACGAGACCTAGATATGACTCGTAAAGTGTTTCAAGAGTCGTAAAAATGGTTCCGTGTATAATTCTAGAGAGTAATTGAAAAACATGCAAGGATCTACGAGACCTATCTATGAGTCATAAAGTGACCTACGACTCGTAGAAGGTCTCATCTGATTAATACTCAAATTACCCAATTTTTGGAATTTTTCACTAGGGGAAATTACGACTCGTAAAGCAATCTATGAGTCGTAAAAGATTCTCGTGAACAAGAAATTTTGGGTACCTGACCTATCTAAGTTCATCACACGGACCCCAAGAACATATTCAATCCTAAATTCTACCAGTATCGAAGCAAACATATGCACACTCACAAGTTTAGCATAAAACAACCAATATCCATGAATATTTCAAAATAAAATCACCTCATCGAAAATAATTTAGCATCAACTTTCTCTCATTTCAGCCCTTCCTATTCGACTCACACAAACTCGCACGCCCAAGACCAAACCCAACAGCTCATAATCAAAAGTTATGCAATATCATTCACTCAAGCATGGGTAGTGATTCAATAAGCATAGCATTCAATAATCAATAGAGTAAAAACACCCAATTTCTAGAATCAATTTATCAAATTAACATAGGGCAATTCAAATTTTGCATTCACAATTCACAATTCACATTCAACCAAGAATTTCATGCTTAAACATCAAACCTATTACAATTATCACATCACCCAATTAAGAATAAAGAAAATTCAAAAGTTAAAAATAATCTTAAAACTTACCAATAATAGTGATGAACTTGAGGAAGAGAGAAGGAGAAAGTGCACAAACCCTAGATGTAGTTGAAAAACTTGCCGGGAAATAGGTGATGATGGCCGGAAAATTGATCAAAAAAGAGGAAAAGGGAGAAATTTGGAAAACTTTGGTCAATTATTTTAAAAATAGGGTCAAAATATTTTGACACCCCTTTTCATACCTTATCGGGTCACAGTTAAAATTACCAGATTTGGGTCTACGAAACTCCGATCTCTCAACACTTAGAAAAAGTTAGAATCTTACCTGAGTTACACGAACCCTATTCACAACTCATAGTTTGATCTACGAGTCATAAAGTTGGTTTATGGGTTGACTGCACACTGTTCATGCTTACTGGAAAACTCTATGAGATGGGGTTATGAGTCATAAAGTGCAATACGACTTGTAAGCCCAGTTGTAGAAACTGTACCTGATGTATTTTCAGCAAAATCTACTTTCTTAGTCTTTTACCTGTATACCCATCATCAAATTCACTTGCACCCTATATACAACAAATCCAGTGTGAAAAATAGCAATCAAAACACAATCAAACAACTACCTAAAAATCCAAAAGTTGAAAATAAACTCAAAGCTAAACTAAAACATCAAAAATCATTGGGTTGCCTCCCAAGTAGCGCCTAATTTATTGTCATGGCATAACTTAGACAAATTGGTTACTAGACTTCACCAATTACCAAACCTCACTTTTCAACACATCAAGATGCTTCATAGACTGACGGATATCAAAGACAACTTCTTCATCATTCACTCTAAACCTGAGTTGACCGACCTCCATATCCACCAAAGCTCATCTGATAGCTAAGAATGGTCTTCCCTAGATAATAGGAACTTCAAAATCAACCTCACAGTCTAGAATCATAAAATCTGCAGGAACTATGAATTTTTCAACCTTTACCAACACATCATATAGTATTCCCAGGTTTCTTCATACCGTCCTATCAACCATCAACAACCGCATGTTAGTTGGAGTAGGAGCACCTAAACCAAGCTTCTTATAAACTGCAAGAGGCATCAAATTGATACTTGCACTCAAATCACATAGTACCCTTGCAAACTCTACATCTCCTATAGTGCAAGGAATAATGAAAGCACTTGGGTCTTCACGTTTTTGAACCAAGGACTTAGAAGTGATAGCACTACAATGTTGAAGCTCTTGAGAAAGCTCCTGACTCACTGTGTTTTTTGGTAACCAAATCCTTCATATACTTTGCATAACCCGACATTTTCTCCAAAGCTTCAATTAGAGGGATGTTGATGGATAGTTTCTTAAGCATAAAGAGAAAGTGTTTGAACTTGCCTTCCTCTTCTCTCTTTTTTGAGTCTTTGAGGGAAAGGGGGAGGAGGCCTTGGGACGGGATTATATTGATGTGGCTCTTTAGCTACCTCAGTCACCCCATCTTTGATGCAATCATCTCCTTCAACCACATCCTCACCTGCAACTATCTTCTCGCGAACATTTTCTACCTCAACCGGCATAGGAGGATCAATGGTACTCATGCCACCTCTAGTAGTAACCGTCATACATTGCCCTTCATTCATGGGATTTTGAACTGTGTTACTATGATACTTATTCAACTGAGTTCACACTTGACCAAATTATTACTCAAGCTATTTGATAGCCATATAATGAGACTCTATCTTTGGATTAATGCTTGAAATATCATATTTCGTTCCCCTTAGAGTTTCATCTTATGTCTCGGCCTTCTTCGACAAACGATCAAACATCTCCTCAATTCTAGAATTGCTTGTACCAGCATCTCGGTTGTATAGTGGCACATATGGACCATTTCTGAAACCATCTCTTCTGCCCCAATTTGCTTCAGGACCCTTATTCTTCTCATAATAACCATCTCAGTTGCCTCTATAAGCTCCATCTGTACCATAGTTCCGACCTTGGTTTCCTTGACCTTGGCACCAATAGTCCTAATTAGACCCTTGGGCATTAGTTCAGAAACCCCTCATCTGATCAATCATAAAGAAAGCATCCTCCTTAAAATAAGACTCCTCATGCATAGGTGCATGTGGACGTTGATGAACTACATCATTTACTCTTTCCTGATTCTGCTTGATCACAACATCTATGCTTGTGCGTAGTTGAGCAAGTTGTTGCATATTCTCCTCACTAATCTTGGCTTGCTCTTAACCAATATTAACAATACATGAACTCCT
>JAPFFP010088057.1:0-21334 GCA_026153255.1 Solanum medicagineum
TCCTTAGCTAATATGACTGTAAATCCGGTTTGGTGTTGTTTGGGTGCCCAATCGGCACTAATCACGACCCCTGGGTTAGGTCGTGACAGTCTTTCAGCCAATACAACCCATTGAGGAGTATGTGGGGGAGAAACAAGGTGTTGTATCCCATTGGAACTATGGTATGGTTATATGGCTTGATATTTTTCGTCTTCGTCAGTGTAAAATGTAAGTATTTTGCAACCAAACTATTTTTCAAGCGTAGGATGTAAACTTCGAAAGATTTTTTGAACTTCATGTTTGTTTTTAATTGTGTACAACAAAGTTTATTTAATGTACTAATCAACACATAAACAATAATATCTTTTTTTGTCAATGGACATAACCTGGAAGGGCCCCCACATATCACTGTAAATGATTTATAGTGGAAAATTGTTGGACAAAGTGTTCAAATAAAATGGAAATCTATGTGCTTTATTGCAAGAACAATAATTACAATGAGTAAACTTGTCTTTTGAAGAATATGAAAGACGAGAATTATGTAAAATGGAAAATAAAACTCGATAATGGGGGTGGCATAATCCACGATGCCACATATTAAGGAAGGTCCAACAGATTCATGTTGATGGTTAGTCGAGACAGGTATGCCATTCATATAGTGTAGCTTTACTCGGGCCGCACAGAAGAGGAGTGCTCGTAGTCAGATCCTTTATAATGAAGGTAAAAGGAAAAATTTCCATGGATGTTAGATTATCTTTGCAAAACTTATTAACATAAATCAGCTTGCTTTTGATGGTAGGAGCACACAAAATATTTGAGTTTCAAAGTAGTATTTGATGCATTTAAATATGTATTACCAGTTTGAATGATTGAAATCACATTACCATTACCCAAGATCACTTCCTCTCCTTCTTTGAACTCCTTAACATTGTGGAGAGAGTTGGTGTTGGTTGCAATGTGGTGGGAGGCACTTGAATCGACAATCCAGGGGTCATTTGACGTTGTGTGTGCAAAAAAATTTGCTTCCGCTTCAAACTGGTTATGGGAACGAGAGCGGCAAACATTTTTTGTATGCGCAAATTTATCACAAAGTTGGCAACTAATCCGTGAGGATTGTGATGGAAAGTTACGCCACTGAGAGTAATCATTTAGATTCTAGGAAGTGGCTTTGTGATTATATTATTTGTTTGGTGGACGCCCATTGTTGTTGGTAGGTTAGAATTGAGGGTTATGTTGGTTCGATGAATTGTTCATGTTACGCTGAGCAATAGCTGTGGTAACATGGGTGGTAGTCTTCTTGAGGTCCTCATGTTTGAGGAACAATTCATGTTCTAGAAGCTTATCGAAAGGTTTAGTGTAGCTAATTGGGGGTCATGTGCGTATATAGTTGCTGATATCTCACGAAATTCAGGAAGAGTGAGCCTGCTGTAGCAAGTTGATCAGAGAGAGATTGAATCTCTGGCATAGATTCAACAAACGATTTGTTGTCTTTTCGTACCTAACTAAGATGGTGATGGAGGTTGAAGATTCAAGTTTGCTATTTGTTTGCAAAAGATGTGGGAAGTTAATTCCATACCACTTTGGAGGTGGCTGCAGAAGCTATGGTACATGCGATGGTGGCATCAACGGAGGCCATGAGAGCATTTTTGATAAGTTTGCCTTGACAAAACCAATCCTTGTATGCTGGGTTAGCATTCACAAGGCCGTTAGTGGTGACTGTTCCAGGAGGGGCCGTCGAGATAATCATAGAGGTCATGGCCATGAAGAAGCTTGACAATTTGGACCTTGCAAATGGTGAACTTATGGGTTCCACACAATTTAATGGGAAACTGGAGGATGGATTGAATTGAATTAAGTGTTTGAAGACGGGGGCGTGATCGACATTGACGACTGGGTTGGAAGAGGCCATTAGGGTGGAAAAAATGGAATTGGATCTTGATAGCATACTCGTTAGAGTGTTTTGGCTCGGATACCATATAAGTTCAGAAAAAGTAGAATGAAAATAGTATATCTTATTTATGAAACTCCAATTTAATTTTATATACAAAGCAAACAAAACAGATTGTGCAGAGCTAACTCCTACAAAATGGGAGCAGAAGACTCCTAACTGAATAATATAGCTTATAGGGTAATCACTAAATTAACAAAAATCCTATTTTACAAGTAGTGTTATACGTGCACAGAATATGTGCACTGTTACCTATTACCCAAATTTGAAACACAAACATCACACCTAAAAATTGTTTAAGCCTAATATTTGACCCTAGCCTGATATTTCCGCTTAAATATACACATTGAACTATTGTATGAACTCTGTCAACTTCTTCAGCTATCAAACTAAGTTTTTGTTTGTCTTCAACTGCTTAATTCCATCTTTTCAGTATCATAGAATTTCTTCCTCGATAACAGTCTTCCAAGTTCCTTGGGCATCATTCTCTCCTTTTCGATAAGGTAGTTTGAAACCCAAGCTAACTTACTGAATTGCAAAGCTTAACTACTATGTTTGAACAGTAGCTCTTGATTAGGTTTCTTCGTTAAATATTGCTATTATTGGTACTTTGGGACTATCCAACAATCATGCCTCTGTACGTAATTCCCTACTTTTCTTTATAAATATTTTATTATCAAAAAATCTAAAGATCACAACTATGCGTAAGCAATTCAAAAAGGTACAGAGAGATGTCACGCCTTGGGAGAGTATCCCTGGTGTGGCCGGCACATAGAAACTATTGCTAGCCCCAAAGTGAACCACTCAGCTTCATCACATTCAAATAATAACGATCGAATAATGGATGATATCAATGATTAAGAGTACTTAATGACAGGTATTAATAATTTGATAATCAAAGGCCAAAAAATCTAAGAAACAACTAATTAAGACTAGTATGAAAGAAACTAGCAAAAATACATAATCCAATCTCAACTAAACAGTCTAGTCTATGAAGCCTCTAATCATCATACTACAAATCATAGATACATAGCTACCTCAAAATAAAATAAAACGAATAAACTCAAATCTAGAAGAGAAAACATGATATCTCTAAAAGCAGGGGAGGACTCACCAATCAACTGAATGTTATGGGTCCTCAATGTGGTGCTTGTTGATGACCGCTAGTACCTGTCTCTGCATCATGAAAGGATGCAAGCGCAAATGGACATCAATATGTGGAATGTACAAGTATATAAAATAGTAGAAAGAAACATGTAAAGAAAGAATAAAATCAACTCAAATAGCTCAACTCAAAAAGTAGGAAACTCAATCAGCAAGTCAAGAGTCTAAAGTAAGAATGTAGTTTAGATAATGACCACGCATAGACCATCTAATTCAATCGACCCAGAGTACTATCAAAACCTATATTGGAGTTTCTCTAACAAATCACCATCACCTATGAGACGGTGATGATACAACGAAGAGATGTCATTGCCACATTCAGCCAATAACTTTCTAGGGAATAGGACATCCCATAAGTGAATCCACGATCAATAATATCAAGTCCTCTTTTTGGAACAATAGGGAAACATCTCATTTTATTGTTCAATCCTCTCCTACGCTGGCCATGTAGTTATTGAGTTCGAGTTGTACTTACTCTGACTCTATTCGGTGTTCAACACTCCTCCCAAGACACAACAAGATCATAAGAGATCAACCCTATGGTTAATTAATTCAACCAGTATCATTGGACATTTTTCAACTCAATTCATCACATCAATTGTCAAATGTTTGGTAAGTAACATTTTTTTAGGATTAGCACAAGACTCATAAAATCTCTCTGATCTATCAAGCAGTATTCCAACTCGTAGTGTCTAGAAACAAAAGAAAAATTAAAGCATTTACGAATTTGATAGACTCTTTAGCTCAAATTATACTCATGCATAACTATTTAAGTACAATAAGTACAAATAACAAGAATTCATTTTAGAGTTCATGTAGAAAAGCAAAATCATCTATTTCAAGTATTAAATTCATAAAAGCTTTAATCCATACAATATTATATAGGAATACATAGGGATATAAGAGAAACCTTCAAGAAACATTCATAGAAGACTCAATTCATTCTCGCCTCCATCAATTTGGATTATGGGGCACATGGAAGAAAATAATTCATGTTCTAGTTAGCCGTACATACCTCAAAATATTGAGTCTTGGGATTGTTGGAGGAACTCACAAGATAATCTTCAAACCATAGCCTTTTTTTCCCTTGAAACCTTGCTTTAAGTTGGAGAAGGTGTTTTAGCGTGAAAAAGTTAAAAGGATATGTTTAGGGACTTGTTTAGGTACAAAATTGTCAAGGTAATTACTTGAAAGGGAAGGAAAAGTCTAAAATAACCTCTTTAAAATGTTGTAAAAGTCATCCGTAGGCCAATCTACGGCACGTAGGAACAAATTCGTGAACTTTTCGGTAAATTTTGGGGTCTTTGGATCAACTCCACGAGCCTAATCTACGTCCATAGAAGTATGTATCACCTGTAGTTTGGTCTGTTAAGTCTGGGACTCAAAAATTAACTTTTTGATGTTTTTTCGAGGGTTAACATTACGGGCCATCAATCAAACCATGGTTCATAAATCAGTTCTTAACTCAACTCTGCTCTAGCTACTTGTAGTAAAATGGTCATAACTTTTGACTCCAAACTCCAAACTCCAAATGAAAAGAAATCAGTGGAATTGGAAAGATAATTCAAAGACTTTTCATTTCAGAGGTCATGGTCCACTAATATTGTTGTGTGCAGAAAGTTATGATAGTTTAAAGTTGACTTTTTTATAATCCAAAGTGAGAAACTTTATTGATAGGAATGTTTTGAACTCGGCTAGGTACTAGAGGTATCTTATGATCCTAATACACTTTCCACATATAAGAATGAGGCTGAAAACATAGATATATATAAGAATAGAGTTATGGGGTGTCACAAGACAAATCAATGTCTTTTTATTGATAAAAACCTTGTCGTTGTTAATACTAGAACCCACAGCCATTCCATCACAGAAAATAATTAGTGGTACCATTTTTGTTCCATTTTCCAAGCCACAATAAACACTATTAAAATCAATGTCTAAAAAATTCGAGTCAACGCAAGCACTATATTACTAAAGACAGTAAGGGAGAAAAACAAATTATACTAAACTATGATACCTATACATATACTGACACATATATTGTTGAACATATATACTCATAAATTAATTTATATAATAAATAACTGAAATAAGAGAGAAAAACAAACCTCCAAAGGAGAATCAAATTTCATGTTTCAGAGTGGACAAGGATGACACAAGGGAAGACTACTCTTCATAACAGATAATATTTATTCTTATAGATAATATTTGAAAATTTTAAATTAAACTATACACATCTTCGCATTAGTAAATAACATCTTATAAACCATTATTCGGTAAAAGATATTGTAATGACCCTTTAGGTCATTTTATCCACTACTCGTTATTTTGAGCATTTGGAGCTTTTGCATAGTGACCCTAAGTTATTTATGATTTGTTGGCACTGATAGCTCTATTTTCTGGTTGTTTATCTAATTTTTGACCCAATTTTCTATTTTGAAGCTCTTGGAGTTTGAATGGTTGACATTAGTCAAACTCTAGGAAGATGGACTTAGAATAGAATTTTGATAGCTCGACCAACTCTGGAATAGTCAAATTAGGCTAGGAACATGGTTGGTTTGAGCACCGAGGTCTTTGGTGCTAGTTTAGGCCGTTTAACTTTTTGGCCTTTGAAATTTAATAAAGAGTTGACTTTGGTCAACATTCTTGAAAATACACTCGAATAGAAATTTTGGCAACACAATTAGCTCCAGAATATTGAGTTTGTCCTGGAACAACCTTTTCTTCCACTCTCGAGGCTTCTGGACTTATTTTGAGGCCCTTGATGAAATTTAGGTATAAATATAATAGCCTTAGGAGTGGCATGCATAGTCCGATGTAAACGACCCCGCATGAAAATTTTAACTACATTGTTAAGTCTGAAATATTGAATTTACTGCAATAACATATTCTATTTGTACATATGAGATTCTGAACTAATCTCGAACACAACATCAAAAATTTTAACCTTGATGAATATATGATTTTTAGCTGATATCTGGTATAGGTGAATTTGATATCCGTGATCATGATCACCAGGCTGCGTTCATGGAGGTCGAATGTTTTTGTTCTTAACGTTTACGGAGGGGACACTATGATCACATAGGCCTGAGACCTTTGTACACCGCGATTGAAAAGGAATTTCTAGCAAAGGTGACTGCATCTATACTTTTCGATCATGGGGTACTATTCACTGTGATTGTGGAGGTCCTTTTGTGGTCTACGTATTTGATTTCCAAGTCGTGACTAGCTCAATTGTAATATTCAAGATATGATTTCTTTGCCATTTCAAGACAAAATTGGATGATAGAAAGGTTAGTTTCATGTGAAATTTTGTACGGAACACATTGGTGATCCCATAAATTTTATTGGTACTTCTTGTTGAGGTAGATTCTTGATTTTAGTTGTTTTGCTTGAGTATTTTGGAATGTGATTTTGGGTGAATTTATTTGAGGATTGATATCTTGAGCATTTATGGGTCCATTTTCAAAGACCCTTGGGTCTAAAATATGGGGAGGGTGTACTTGTTTTCAATTGTGCGGGTTCTATTTGTGATATACTTCTATATTTAGTTGCTATTATATATCATCTTCAGATTCTATTTTTAGAGAAACTTTGGGAGGTCATTTCCTGAAAAATTCAGACATTAATAGAGATTTTTTAGGTCATCTTACGTGGATTTCTTAGGAAAACACCATGGTGTGATCGAACAGTGCGTTAGATGCTTCGTTGGAGGTAATTTAGTCAAATAAGCTGCTGTTTTTTCCAACTTTTGGGGAAAATTGGGTTTTCTTTGTTCATGGCTGCTATGATGTTTTTGAGCCTTGAATTGTACCTCATTTTAAGATTTCCATGACAAATCCCAAAGTCCCATTTCAGCCCAATTTTAAGTCTAACTTCAAAAATTATTTTCTTGATAGAGAAATATATGTTTTGTTGTGTAGATCAATAATTTGATACCTGGTGGCAATTTGGGGTGTTTTAGGTGCTAACAGTTATTGTGGAGTGGGTTTGGAGTGTGTGTGGTTGATTTCCAGGGAGGTAGAAGTCTTCGCTTTGAATAAGCTCCTCTGGATGATGTTAAATATATATTTCGTGATAGTTAGAATTGTATTTGCCTAGTATGACTTCCATTCCATTCTTTCTTACTTCACGTGATTGTTTGTTAAGCCTTAGTCTAGGATAGACTTTTGGGGACCCTACATTGTGATGGTGGTTGAGCTAATTATACTCCTAAATCGGGTGATTAGTTTTATTTAGGGATCATGTGAGTAACCTTAAAATAGATTGATACTTCGCCACTTGTTATAAAGCCCAAGTGCCTTTTTATATCAAGTTGTGTATTCTAGTAGGCTTGATTGATGAAGCTATTCCTTGAATCGATACTTGGGACCTTACAGGCCCGCCGTGGCCTTGGATTGACTTGTTTACACTCTAAATCTAGGTTGGAGACATTTGTATTGGGCTTTGTGCTGGGGTAAAGCTGATTGTTGAGTATGTACGTTGTGTAAGATTTTGAGATTTGAGAGTCTTGTTGTAGCTATAGATTCATTTAGATGGCTAAGTTATGGACTTGATCTATATACTTAGTGTAGCTGATGACTATTGAGATAGATCCTGCCTCTTTGCTTGTTGTTGGCTGCTTTGGACCGCTTAGATGAGCTCTTAACTATAGGCTTATGATATTTCCTTTGCATATACATATAGATATATATATACACACACACATGGGGTTATATGTGGCCTTGATTTTAGAGCACCTGGGCCCTACATTAGTTCTCATCGCTTTCACCTTTGTAGTGGTACAGTTTCGTTTCTTAGATCTTGTGTGACTTATTTGGATACATGGATGACATGCATTGCATTGGGTTCTCTTTCATACTATTTTTGTGCTATGATCCCTATCATAAATTGACTCATCATTGTGCAGGGAGGGTGTGAGTGGTGAAATGGTTTACTATAGTATTGATGTGGCATTGTTTTGGATTGGCTATTTTAGATGGATATCTATTGAATTTTGAACGAGTTTTTGTGGTGATTCATATCAATTGGATAATGTATCTTTTGAATTTAATACATCGAGCATCAAGGACATATTCCTTTCTTCTTAAGACTCTGAGAGGCATCCAAAATGACCTCAGCTTTTTATTATTTGACTAGCCGATGCATTGATGCCCTTTTGCATTCGGCTGCTATTATTTCTGAAGTATCACCGATGGAGATGATTATTATGATAAGACCTGGTGCAGCCTCAGGCAGCGCATATGGGTTTCTTGGCCAATGCGGGATTCCAGGCCAAAGAGACAGTATGTCTAATGGATGGAGCTATAGGTAATCTCGATAGTTGGGCGAGGGAGGATTGTACGACACTGGTGTTTATGCCGTAGAGAGAGACATCATGCTTTGCATTCACAAGCATCGCTATCCCATTATGTTATTTATTACTTGGTCACTTGATAGTATGGGATGCCGATTGGGGTTTTATTTGTTGCTTATATCACCGGTGGTGTAGGACATTGCTTGGTTTTGTTTGTTTATACCTACTTTGTTGGTACTATTCTGTTATTGTGATTTTGGTTGGTTTTGTTTGCTTGCTTGCTTTGTCTGTGCTATTTTGTTGTTGTTATTTTATAGTCATGGTAGGCATGACATCTTCTTTTTGGATTCAGCATGTACCCTCCTAGGTTTATATGGACTGGTTTCTAGGTTGATAGATTTGCCCAATTTTGTATGTTTCTTTCAATGTTATTGCTGATTAAACTTTATGACCTAACTTTCGAGCTAGCAAACAACAAACCTAATCCTTCAAGGTACATTTCTTCTCTACTTCTGATTATTTGATGTACCTAATTTTGTGTTATCCTTGCCATATTTCATAATTGTGATATATACTTGTCTTACTTTCATGTTTTTTATACCTGCTTTATTTGTGGAGCTTAGTCAACCTATGCTTGCTGAATACAATTGGTTTGGTACTCACACACACTTCTCCCTCTGCAAATTATAGTGCAAGTCCCTACTATTGACATCCTTTTGTGTAGAGTTAGGTGAGGATTTTTGAAGATTTTAATGAACTCGTAGCATCCAGAGTAGCAAATTTCCATCTTACTGCAATCCGACTTATCTTTATTTTGTAATCATAGATTGTTTGTATTGTTATTTGTATTGGAAAATGCCTTGTAGTCTCATTTTGTATATTAGAAGCTCAAATACTAACCGATATCAGATCTTGGGGTGGGTTTTGGTATGTTATTTTTTTTGTTGTTTGTATGTATTATCCTTCTGGTGACAACCTATACTTATTAGGGTTGTCTTCTACTAGGATAGCATGTTGCCCATTGTCCCTTGCTATGTGATAGGCTTACCTACTAGTGGGTTGGTAGGTTCCATCATGGCCTAAGAAACTGAGTCATGACAAGTAGTTATCAGGGCTTTAGATTGACTGGCATCGTTGGTATGGGGGTAATTCCTAGTAGAGTCCTACACATCAACGCATAGATGTTCATATCTTATCTTTAGAAGGCTATAGGGGTATTCATAGAAAATTTTTTTTCTTGACTCCTTATTACGTGATTTGACTTGAATAATCTCTAATGATCCTTCCTTGGAATTTACACATGCTTAGATGGATAGCACGAGTTCACCGGTGGATATATCAGAGGTATCAGAACATCCGACTAGAGCTGCGGTGGGTGGTTCTCAGGCTAGAGATAGATTAGAAGTTCCTCGTTGGGGTTCAGCATCAGTTTAGACTACTTGATTAGATTTCCTGAGTGGGCCAAGTATGCCCTCACTTTATTCCCTACGGAGTAGGATGTGAGACATGGATTCCTTAGGATATTAAATTTACAACTTCGTTTGGTATCAGAGCACTTGGTAGTAGTAGGACCTATATTTCCTCAGGTTATGAATCATGTGAGGGCTGTAGAGCAGGCATATTTTGATACGTTAAGTGGCGGCTATCAAATTGGTGATGGATCCCTCCCTCTTTGACCCGTCAACCTTATAACAGTAGTGCTAGGAGGTCCTGAGATAGGGCACAGTACCTGGAAAATACAGAGTTTAGGATTGATTATTTAGGTTTTATAGTGCAAACCTCTAGGTTATGAGATTCCATGGGGCCTCAGTTTAGTGAGTTTGCACTAGTCTGCTGAGTGTTTGTGACAGTTTCTAGGTTGTTAGGAGTGAGGATGCTCATGACAGGTCCCACCTGAGATATCAGCAACACTCTCTTAGACAAGGTGATTCTAGCTCGGGCTAGGACTCAAGGGAATCTAATGCAATTCCTAATTGTCATGGTCACATGATTATAGGACATTCAACATTAGGTTGTTATGACTGTGGCATACTTGATCATTGGCACCAAGAGTGCCCTAGGCAGGTCCAATCTTCCATGCAGTAGAAAATGGGTTTTGGCGAAGGTGTAAAGAGATAAACCACTGGGATAGACATTGTCTCCAACATAATACAGTTGGACAATATGCTCAGTTGGACAAGTCACATGGGTTTGTGTCGAGTTCGACAGAAGATGGTATTTCAAGTGTTGGTGGAGGTAGTTCTGCTATTCAGGTTGAAGACAGTTATGATTCGTCCTATGTTCTTGTAGGCCAGATTGAGCGTGCGGCTCCAGGTATCAAATGTGATTGTGTAAATTCTTTTCTATATCATTCCTTACTTGTATTATATGGTTTTGGGTTCCTCGTACCAATTGGTGCTTACTTGATTTTACACTCATTATATTAGTGTTGTTTTAGTTTACTTTGACTTGTGCATATCTTTGTGTTGTAAGTTGATTTCTCTTTATTATGGTGGATCATCTTGCTATTGGATTTATTTATGCTAAAAACATAGAACATTATTTTTGCTTTATGCTTAATTACTTGCCCTAGTTGGTTTCCATTTTGGCTTTCTAGATGTGTTAGTATAGGGTTGCTCTAGTTACTGTTGTTAGCTTGTGTGAGGTTGTACCTAGTCTGAAACCAAGTGGATTTATGTTTTTTCTCATAATCCCCTCTATTATACATATCATGATACATCATCGCTGTAGTTTTTTTATAATAACGTAACTTGTAAGTGGTATTGCTCTATTTTGGCCTAGGCCTTCGCGACTTCAAAATGCATCACTAGTAGGTGAGACTTGTTTACTTATATACCCAACATCTTTCCTATGTTTTTGTCGATGTGGGACTTATATCGATTGAATGGTTGTAACATACTCCCCCTCTATGGACTCAGCATCCTCGCTGAGGTTTGCCCTACCATTTAGGATTTGTCTAGACTTAACACTGAGGTTTGCCCTACCTCACTGGGATTTGTGTCAAATGAATTGATCTCTGACCTACACCAACAATACTAACAAAAGAGTGGCTTTAATAATATCTGTAATGACCCACCCACTAGTAATATTGTCAGATTTGGGCCTAGGACCTCAAGACTTTAAAACACATCACTATTAAGTAAGGCATGTTTACTTTTTTATCAAAAATCTTTCTTGTGTTTTCGCCAATAAGGGACTTCTATCTAAAGATGGGTTGTTACATTTTTTTCATCTCATTTTTTGTAATGAATGCATCTTGCCATGTTCATCATCTATGGATATATATTTCATTACAGTAGTTATATGATAGGTTGATCTTTTTATCGGAAAACTACGTCCTCAAGCTCGAGGTTTTAGTTTCTTCACAATAGTAACTTCATTGACTTCGGCTTTGCTAATGACCCAATTGGTTCGATGGAACCCATATTGTAACTAGCATTTGCTTCTGTAAAATAAACAAATTTCAAAATGGCATAACATGCTCAATAGGACATGAGTTCTAGTATAATAAGAGCTTCTTCATCGGAACGTCCGCAAATTTGATCAATTACTCTTCATGCTTTGTTAGCAGACATAGACACATGTTCACCTAAAGCATATAATTTTGGTTCTTTCTTCTTTAGAATAAGGATTCCTTCTACTACTGAATCATAATCATCTAGGTGTTTTTATTAATATTAACGACGAGATCTATTATCGTTTTTTGTATGTCCTCTAAAATTTAATGTAGGTGTAAATTCTCCCAATTTGTGGCCTACCATACTATCTATTATATAAATAGGAAATGCTCGTTTCCGTTATGGATAGCAATAGGTCATTGGGGGTATTAAGGTGGATGACCAGGACCGAATTATTATTTTTTCCTTTTCTGCTTTAGTGTTAAACTTATCAATTTTTTTGTTAATAAATGATTGCCTACAAAGGGTTTTCTTTTTAGTGAACGTGTCATAAACTTACTCCTTTTTTTTCGTAAAATTTTTGTAAAAACAAAAAATTCAATTCCATTTTCTCTCTTTTTTACTACAGTGACGAAGAATCAAATTATCATTTGCCTTCCCCGGATGGTACAGTATATCAACATCGTAATCCTTTATTAGCTCAAGCCATCTCCGCTACCTTAAATTTAGGTCTTTTTTCTTAAAGATGTATTGCAGGCTCTTATGATAAGTATATATGTCAATGTGAACCCCATACAAATAGTGGCGCCACATTTTCAAAGCAAACACAACCGCTGCTAGCTCAAGATCATGTGTTGGAAAGTTTTTCTAATGTGGTCGTAGTTGTCTAGATGCATAAGCAATTAACCCACCATGTTGTGTCAGTACATACCCTAAGCCAACTCCTGAAGCATTCAATATATTGCATACCCCTTGTTGCCTTCCACAAGTACTAGCACATGTGCAGAAGTTAGATTATTTTTCAGCTCCTAGAAGCTCCTTTCACATGCATCATTCCATTGGAACTTGGTTACCTTATGTGTTAACTTTGTTAAAGGTGCAGAAATTGAACAAAAACCTTTAACTAACCTCCTGTAATAACCTGCCAAACCTAGGAAGCTCCGAACTTCGGTGGGTGTTGTTGGTCTTGGCCAATCTTTTACAGCCTCTATCTTTTGTGAGTCAATCCTTATTCCCACATCAGACAAAACATGATCCAAGAATGCTATTGAGTTTAGCCAAAATTCACATTTAGAAAATTTTGCATACAACTGTCTATCACAAAGAACCTATAACACTTGTCATAAGTGATTCCCGTGGTCCTCTTCTGATCTTGAATATACCAAAATATCATCTATAAACACTAAAATAAACACATCCAAGAATGGCTTGAATACTTTATTTATCAGATCCATAAAAACTTCTGGTGCATTCGATAGCCTAAATGACATAACAAGAAATTTAAAGTGACCATAGCGTGTTCTGAAAGTAGTCTTAGGTATATCATTCTCCTTCACCCTCACTTGGTGATAACTTGATCTCAAATCAATTTTTGAAAATCATTTGGCACCCTGTAACTGATCAAATAAATTATCAATACTGGGGAGGGGGTATTTATTCTTAATTGTCAACCTATTCAATTGTTGATAGTCGATACACATTCTCAAGGAGCCATCCTTTTTCCATACAAATAACACTAGTGCACTCCAAAGGGACACACTAGGTCTTATAAAACCCTTCTCTAATAAGTCTTTTAACTGCTCTTTTAATTCACGCAACTCTGCCGGGGCCATTCTATATGGAGGGTTGAAAATAGGTTGAGTGCTTGGAAGTAAGTCAATACCAAAATCTACTTCTCGTTCTGGAGGTAAGCCCAGAAGTTCTTCAAGTAACACATTAACAAATTCATTCACTGTTGGAACTGATTGAAGAATTGGTGATTCTGCCTCCATATCCCTCATCCTAACTAAATGACATATATACCCCTTAGATATCATCTTTCTAGCCTTAAAATAAGAGATAAATTTACTCTTTTGCGCCCCAATATTGCCTTCCCATTCAAGAACTGCCTCATTTGGAAAGTAGAAGTACACTCCTTTAGTTCAGCAATCTACTGTGGCATAGCAAGAAGCTAACCAATCCATACCCATTATAACATTGAATTACACCATTTCTAGCTCAATAAGGTAAGCCAATGTGTAACGATCACAAACAATTACTACACAGTCATAAATAAATCCTTCTAGCCATAATAGATTCACTGGTCGGTGTAGATACTTCAAATGGTTTGTCCAATAATTTGTTTGTTCTCTTAAGCTTCCTAGCAACTAGCGGAGTGATGTATGGTAGTGTAGAACCCAAGTCAATTAATGCCTCGTTGAACTCCTCCAGCTAGTTGGGGGTGCATCTATACCCTTAGATTGCTTTCAAGCTTCATACCACAATATAGCCACACCCTTTAACCTATATGTCGCTAACTCAACAGCTTCTGTACCACTCACATGCGTAATATCTAAAGTGCAATGAATCTGATCAATGAAACGTTGGGATCTTCCTTAGGATCTAACCTAGTGAAGGATGGAGGGTCCAAATTAAGGAATTCACATATCCTGGTGCCAGCTGCCCTATTCGCACCACCTGTATCTATAATTGGACCTTCCTGCCTTTGACCTTGGCTAGCAACTATACGAGTCAATAGTTGGACTGCATTTCTTCTGGGTTCATTAGGAGCTAGAGAGGTTGGAGATGTCTGTGACAGAGACTTATCTTGAGCCTCATTTCGTTGTCTCACCTAACCGGGTATACCAACCACCACTTCTACTTCCTTCCCTTTAACTTTTTTTTTCCTGGTTTCTGGCATACTTGTTGTACAAAACAATTTAGAGGTCAGACACAATCCACCTATTAGACTTAGGTCTATGGCACGATCTAAAGAATGAAAAGAAAGTAATAACTCTTCAATGCCACATAACCTCCTTCTTATAAATGTGGTGCACAACACATCGATAAACAAGACTCCACATAGACACGGCTTTGTAGACTCCGAAGGATGACCCACTTTGATACTACTTCTGTCATGCACAAAGTCCCATTAAGGCGGACTAGCACCCGTTGCCAATAAGGCCCGGGAGAACCAACCTGTATCTATGTGCTTTCTATACATGTTATGAGAGATTTCTACATTCAACATGCCTTTAAGAAAGTAAATAGTAATAGCAAGCAAAAAGGAAATGTATATGGCTAGGCCTTTGGAGCCACGGTGTCTGAATTAGGAGACATTACCACACCTTAATTTACGTGGTCTACAAAGCCTCTAGATAAGGAAAAGTATTGATAAGGTTCAGGACAGGCTCCGCCTCGAGTAACTATACAACAGAAATTATAAGCTCTAGACACGCAATACTCCGAAGCAACCTAAAGCTTGGTAACAACAGCTGGATATCCTGTACTCCTACTAGGGAGATCTACTAGCACCTGTACCTACAGCATAAAATGCTGGTCCCTCAGAAGGGACGCCAGTACAAGATAATGTACAGAATATGTAAGGCAGGAAATATTGTATATGAAGTAACAACTCAAATCAAACTACGCACTGGTGTAGGATAAGAGACAACCTTTAGTTATATGGTGGGATAATATACGTATAATCTGTGCACAACAGGTAATACAAATGACCAGCTAATCAATGGTAAATCTATATTGGGATCGGCCCTGGCTAGGCTTTTTCTTTAACCCCTTGGGCTACACCCATGATAGGATCGACCCTGGCAAGGTGATTCTTCCACCCCTCGGGTTACCACCCATCAATAAGCAATATACTTATCTTTCAATTACGTTTGAGATAATTCTTTTGGTGGTCATAATATTGGAGCTGTAGGACTGTAGATACAACATATGAAACGTAAAGAATCAAAAAAGACAACACCATAATGAAAGGAGTAAGTTACACAAATAATGAGATGCATAGGAGTTAGAACAATACTTGAACTTTATCTAGTAGAACGAACTCGTGTATCTTGGTATCCAAGTACGTAGGCATATTTAAAGGTGAATATGTATGGGAGCATATGAGCATGTGAGAGAGTTTTGTTGGAGTCAGTAAGTGCCTTTATGTGCCAAGGAGGGATCTATGTTTCATGCCAAATAATACGAAATCAAGTAGCCTTACATACCTCACTGTACGACCTCGCTATTACCTCGAGATAACCTTCCTTCCTCCAAATATTTAGTACAACATACTAGGTGATAAAAATAGCATTAGCAACCAATAGATGCATCTTGGCAGCCCAATCTCATTAAGAAAAAACAACATATGTGTAGCAAGAGGATAATTATAAAATCGAGCGTATTCTTTCAACCTTTCCGCCCCTAATCGTACTTTCTAATACACATTCTCAGATACATATCATGTGCATCTTGTCTTAGTGCCATAGCAGTCCTACAAAATCCCACAAGGTACAACACATGACAATTCTACACAACATACAAACGTGTGGCATAACGTTATGTCCCTTCGCTACATTTTGACGTCGACAATTCCAAACATGTTCCAACATTAACCAAACAGTCCCCACCATATATATACATAAAACTAATCCTTAAACAATTTAAAAATAGTCCTCAAAATAGGTAGAGGACGTGAGATCATATTCCTTAATCAATCAGCCCACAAGTTCCTATTACGATATCACACAAGAACTCCCATTAGCGGACTGTAAAAATGGTAAAGGAGCCTTTATGCATCATTATAAAACCTATACGCATTAAGAACAGTAGCCTCCCTTCATAATCAATCCAACCAAAAAGAGAAAAACTTCCAACTAAACAAGAAAAATGTACAACTTTTGGAACACATGCTGTCCAACAATTTCAGCAAGCATAACTAGCATATATTTTTTGTTTTTCGTGGGATAAGTATAACAAATACATGGATATGTCCATTTACCTTAGCCTTCAAAGTTCAAGTTTCCTTCAAGAACACTAGAGGGTTGTGTAGGCTGCCTTGTGAAGTGATATAAAGAGAGAAAAAGAGTCTTTAAAAGAGCTGAAAATTTGTTCCTAAGTGAAATGAATTAAGGAGCTGTATTTGAGCCCTTTTTAAGAGTCTCTTTGGCCGACTTTATTTTGAACGTTTCACCATATATTAACACATATTAGTAACCTTGTGATGCAGCAGCTTGGTCCTTACACTTGGGCCTAAATGGGTTTCAAAGTTGATAGGCCTTGGCTGCCCATTTTCCAAATTCCTTTTCACTTAGTTTCGGCCCAATTAGCCAAGTGGGTTGTGCTGTACTTGGACCAGTTTATTATTCATATTGGGCTAAAAATAAAATCCATTTATGATGCTAAAACATGGGCTAAAGTTACACCCTTAACATGGACTTTATTCATAATCGGATTTTAACAAATTCGACGTCTGGCCTCGTCTCCAGTTAGCTCGCAAATTTAAGCTAAGCAAGTAGGTGACTCACCTGCTAGCTTTCTAACTCCTACAAGCACCTCACTTCTTCACCTTATTTAAGGTCGTGATTCCTCAAGTTGACTTAAAACTTATTTAGACTCGACCCTCTTCAGTGTTACACATACATATCGCTCTCTAATTTGAGATTCAAGCACTTTTAAAAATGGGCGCTAATTTGACCAAACCATATCATATTTCATTTTCATTGTACTAGTATTGTATGATGTGGGGTGCTACAAGAAAATCCCATCAGTTGATCCAAAATCGGTAACATTAAGTCCCCTTTTTGGGACAATAGGAAACATTCGATTTTACCATTCAATCCTATCCTACGCTGGTTATTTAGTTATTGAGATTGAGTTTGACTTGTGCTTACTCAATTTGGTGCTCAACACTCCTCTCAAGAGCCAATATGCTCATAAGACCTCAACCCTATGGTTAACTTATTCATCTAGTCTCATTGGACATTTGTCAACTCAGTTCCTCATATCAACTATCAACTCTTTGGTTACATTGTTTTAATATTCAGCTAATGACTCATAAAGACTTTATCATGCATCTTTCTAGCTCATTGCATTTAGGAAATCAAAAGTAGAGTTAACTATTTAGAGATTCCATAGACTCTTTAGTCTCAAATTATACTCATGCATGCTCATTTAAGTAAAATATGTAAAATTAACAAGAATTCAGGCTAGGGTTCATGTAGAACAGCAAAATCATCTAATTCAAGTATTTAATTCATAAAAACTTTAATTCATGCAAAATTATATAGATACACATTAGAATTTAAGAAAAACTATCAACAAACATTCATAGGATACTCAATTCACTCAAAACTCCATCAAGTCGACATATGAGGCACATGGAAGAACATAATCCATGTTTTGGTTAGCGTTACATACGTAAAACGTTTTAGTCTTAGAGTAGCTTGGAAAAACTCACAATATTATCTTAAAACCCATTCCTTTTACCCCTTGAAACCTTGCTCTATGCTACAGAGAGGGTTTTTAGCATTAAAAGGTTGAACTAATATGTTTAGGGATTTATTTAGCTGTAAAATTATCAGGTTTAGGCTTTGTAAGGGTGGGAAAAGACCAAAATAACCTTCCTTAAAGGTTATCAAAGTCGTCCATGGGACTACCTATGGATTGTAGAAACTTCCACGGCTAGTAGGAACCCTTTCATAAACTTTTGGGCAATTTTTGGGGTCTCTGGATCGATTCCACGAGCACAGTCTATAGCCTGCAGAAGTTTCCACAAACCATAAATGTATTCGTCAAATCTGGGACCAAAAATGGATTTGCAGGAATTTGTTTCATGAGTTAGTAGATGGGCCATAACTCAAACCACGGCCTATAATAGGTTTTGTAGTTACACTTTACATCTAGTAGTCTCTAGTTAAACAACAATAACTTTTGACTCTGATCTCCAAATGAGGTGAAATTAGTTGCGTTAGAAAGCTAAAGCAAAGAACTTTTATTTTGTAGGTTATGATCTACCTAATTCTTTCTGTTCTAAGAGTTATGATCATTTAAAGTTGCCCCTTCTACAATTTAATGCTAGAAACTTAATTTATAGGAAGGTTTTGCACTTCACTAAGTACTAGAGGTACCTTATGACCCTAATTCACTTTCCATATGTTAGAATGAGGAAAGAATCATAGGTACATCAAAGAATAGAGTTATGGGGTCACAATTCTCCTCCTTGGAATCATTCGTCCACAAATGATGAGCAACTAGGAGACCTTTCAAAGGAAACCATCAGGAACTCAAATACTCAGATGCTTGAGTACTCATACTTCAGAAATCAACTTCAACTTAATATTCGGAACTAAAAGACTATTTCTAACATCATTATTAGGCATGAATACAATTAAATACATACAAGCTCAAATATTAATAGACTAAAGAAGAGCTTGAACTCAGAGATAAGAACTCAACTCAAAAATGGGAAAGTAACTCGAAGATTAGAAATGGATAATTACCATCAATTTCATCATTAAGAAGCATGAATAGGTGAGGATATCTACCCTTCATATCCTCTTCAGCTTCTTATGTGCCCTCTTCAATGGATTGGATTTTACACAATACTTTTACAGATGCAACCTTTTAGTTCTCAATTTCTGAATTTGATTATCAAGGATTTTGATTGGGGTCTCTTCATACCTCAAACTATCATTCACTCTAATGCTTTAAACAGGCACAACCAAGGATGAATCTCCTGTACACTTCTTAAGCATACGAATGTAAATGATTGGATGAATGGCTGCCAGCTCTAGTGCTAGCACTAACTCATAAGCCATGTTTCCCACTCACTTCACAATTCGGTAGGGACTAATGTATCGAGGACTAAACTTTCCCTTCTTCCCAAATCTCAGCACACCCTTAATGGGTGACAATTTCAAGTATTACCCAATCATTCAGTGCGAACTCTAGATCTCTTTTCCTGACATAAGTGTAGGACTTTTGGTGACCTTGTGCAGTCTTATATCTCTCGTAGATAATATTTACCTTCTCCATAGACTGTTCTACCATGTTTGGCCCAATCAATGCTGCTTCACCTACCTCAAACCATCCAATCGATAATTTACATCTTCTACCATAGAGGGCCTCATAAGGAGCCATTTTGATGCTCGAATGAAAGTTTTGTTGTAGAAAAAGTTAATTAGAGGTAAGTCGTCATCCCAGTTTCAGTTGAAGTCAATGACGCAGTCCATCAACATATTCTTCTAAGTTTGTATTGTCAGCTCTGCCTGACCATCGATCTGAGGGTGGAAGGCAGTGGTAAGGTTTGCCTTTGAACCTAGCCTTTTTTGAAAGGACTTCTAGAATAGGGCAATGGTTTAGCTCCTCTATCTTATACGACAGACAAACAAACATCATCTAATCTGATGATCTCATGGATATACAATCAAGCATAGTCCTTTACCGTATTAGTAGTCTTTACCATCAAGAAATGGGCTGATTTAGTCATCCTATCAACAATCACCTAGATTTAATCATGTTGTCTATGAGACATTGGTAAACTTGGGATGAAATCCACATTGATCATGTCCCATTTCCATTCCAAAGTTTCAAAATTTTAGGCTACTCCATATGGCCTTTGGTGCTCAAATTTTACTTGTTGGCAGTTTGGTATAATACCCCGCAAGTTGTGAGCTCAGAAGGAAACCTTCAAGCTCACACTAAGTTCACTTATAAGACTTCAATCGATGCTTATTTATGTGGTTTAGGTTCATCATAGGTCTCCTACATCAAGAAAAGTTCAAAGGAACTCCATTGGCTAAGCTTTTCACAAGAACCAATGCAAGGGTCAACTTTAAATGGATATATCTTTTGGCACAAAAATGACTGGATGGCCTACAACCTACCAAATTGAAACTCTTTTAATTAGCTTTTCAATGCATCTAGTTTAACCTAATTCTGAGTTCGGGTCATAAAGTTATGCCCCTTTTTGTAAAGCCCTCCTATGTTGTGTTCCCTCCATTTTTGCTAAGGCAAGCCACAAGGGCACCCATACGGGCCGTGTGGCTTCTCATAGATTGTGGGGGTGGCATATCATGAAATTCCTTCCAAAATGATATTGTAAGTGTGGAATAGTCATCTCAAAACTTGGTACCTTTATATGGACGCTTGTACAACCCGTGAAATTTCACACGGATCATGGAACCTTCAATGGAAGCACCCTTGATTTGAAGAAATCCTGTTTAAATTTGCTAAGTATGGCTTCAAAAATGGATATATGCTCCATATACCTTTTCATGGACCGTATACCTTCACTACCTTTTCATGGACCGTATACCTTCACATGGAACACCTGGCTACGTTTTTCTACACGATTCATTAATGGCGTTTTCATAATTATGGCTTCTCCTAAGGGACTTTTGTGACCTTCTATGCTATCCTAAGACATTATAATAACCTAAAGTCTATTTCTATCATTCAAATTTACTCGTACACTTAGAATTATTTCAACTCTCTCTTCAAAACTTCTCTCAAAGACTCTAGTGGGGAATTAACTTGGGATTCAAGGAAGGGATCCAATCTTCA
>JAPFFP010088083.1:0-44881 GCA_026153255.1 Solanum medicagineum
AAATAAACAACAAAAGAACCCTTTTTAGTAACAGAGATAGAGATTGAGTATTACAACATATATTTAAACTAGCAAAATCATTTCAGCACCATTTTGACACTTAATAACTTAACAGTAAGTAGAAAATAGGTGTTAGCAGCAAGCATATGCAGTCATGACAGTGGCATGTAGATAAGTTAATGATATTCGAAAATGGATTAAAACTTCAACAAAGATTGGAACAAGAAATAACCACATAGATGAGAAAATATGCAATCTCAACATTTGAAAATTTAAGAACTTGTATAACCCTTAAACCTCGAATTCTGACAAGCTCTAGACAACAACGAGAAGCCAACATCTATGTTTGAGAAACTATGGATGAAGAAATCAGGACAAACAACATGAATTATAAATACGTTCCCACGAACCACACAGAGAGAAACTTATGTTGCCACGAAATTGGGACAAGATGAAACTGAAGTGTAAATGACTTATAATCTAGATTTGAACTGAAACAAGAGTTCATCTATTAGCCAGATAAACAAATACTGTCGTAAGACTCATAACAACTTAAAGTTACATTCTGTCACACAGCTACAACAAATAAATATTCAGCAGAATGAAGAATGCTTTCAATACTCATTATGTCAAACAGAGAGCACAACACTGATGAATTCAACAGTAACGAAACTGAAACAGGGTCAGTATCTATGGGTAAAGGGGAGGTTCAAGAAAATTCTACATTCGTTGTTGACAAAATGCCCTAATGAGAAACTTGAAACACTGCACGAACTAAAAAGAAACAAAACCAGGATTCTAAACCTGAACAGAACCAGCACTGTTCACTGACAAAAGTAACAGCTAACAGCATCATAGCACAGTCCCTAAATGTCTCAACGACCAAACAATGATAATACAACATCAACTCGTCATGAACAGTACATCTTCAATCAGTAGACTCAAACAAAACATGACAATTCCCTGATTTTCACAATGTATGATATTTAAACGAAAGTGAAATAAGAGAAACGAGGGCGTTACCTTTTTTGGGGCAGTGATACTGGGACGACGAGCTTAATAGTGATTTTCGACACCACAAAATGAAGTTTGTTTCGAATTCTTTGGCTCGAAAACCAGATACTCTGGTTTTAGTCTTTGAATCAATGAATCGTAAGAATAGTGACGGCTATAGAGTTTCTAAGGTTCCAAATCGATGAGTGTCGCCTCAAATCGATCGATCTTTCTCAAGTTTTTGGTTTAGAGCTGTAAGTTTTTCTATGGGGATTTCTCAGATTTCGATCGCTCTTTTGATTTCCTTTTCTGTCCTTATTGCTAAGTTTTTTCGAGGTTTTTCCCTCTGCCTTCTTGAAATCGAAGAAGAGGAACTTCAAATAGCTCTCTCCAAATTAATGCAACGGATCCATTTTTTCAAAATCAGGGGCACACATGAGGGGAAGAGCTTTGTGGGAAGGGAATGGCGTTGGGGAAGGGAAAGGGTTTGGGGAAAGGGAGAAAATGGGTTTGGGGATAGGGAGAAAGGGTTTTCGGGAAAGGGGAAAGGGTTTGGGGAAAGGGAGAAAATGAAGAAGAAGAAAGCGGTGGAAAAAAAATGGAGTTTGCATGGGGAAGATAAGGGGAAATAGGGGAATTGGGGGCCGTGGCCCCCACGCGCCAGTATTAATTTAATATTTTTTAAAATAATTGTTTAAAAATCGTTAACGCAAAAAATAAAACTCGATGATTAAATTGACACTGTGGAGGGTAACAATTGGGTGTCAACATTTACCAGCCCCATCGGGGAAGTACTCCCCAACACTTGTTTGAGAGTTTTATTCTTCATATGTTGTGACCATCATAGAGTTGACCCTGAAGAAGGAGAGGTTTTTTATGCATACTCGGTTGATGCAGACGATGGTGAGAAGAGTTCCAATTGATATATATAGGGACCACCATCTATTGATTTTCATTTGGTCTAGAGTATGAGGATCCCATAACCATAGCAGAGTATAATTATCGATTGGGAAAAACTAGGGACCGAAATGTGATGACAGATACAACCCAAAAGACAATTCTGATGAGGTGGATCACCGACCACATAGCTGAGCAGGTCCATGACCCTAACTGTATTTCTATTTGAACAGCTATTGTAAAGGCATCACTCAACTTTGCTTCAATGTTTTGCTGGGCTATAGTACGAGTATGGACCCGATCGACTTAGGCTGATAGTACCTTGATGATAGACCATACGATTTTAATTCTTAGCATCATTACTAGTTATGATATTGATTAGGTTTAGTTGACTGTAGAGTAGATACATGAGAGAGCGCTAAAAAGATCCACCTCCATTCCCTTCCCGTGTTCCATTTGCCATATATGTATAGAAGAAGGAGTACAGATTTTACATATTGTGGACATGATGATATGGGTTTAGAGGAATCTGGATGCCAACCTAATCAAAGCTTATGGAATCCTGTGGCCCACCAACAAGCACTACATTGTCTTGTTCGACTATCTGAGATGTTCGTCAAGGCACCACAATCTGAGCCTCCTTCATCTATTGTTGTTGCTCCAAAGACTAAGGGATCCCCATATTGAGAGGGAAATGGGGCCCACCACTACTTCTACTCCTATACCAGAGGTCATGCCTACACAACCTTCCTCCACTGGCATGGTATACGTATCTGTAGAGTTGATTCAGACTCAGGTCCTACGACAGGGTCGCACTAAGTCCTAGTTTACTTAGTTGCTACAACTTATATGAAATTAGGTTAGCAAGGCCATTTCGTAGGCCGAGGAGCATATACAAACATACTTCACGATAACTCTTGAGGAGAGACTTGAACAATTTCATGGCTGTGTTGATTTTTTTAAGATGCGGGTAGAGCAGAGTCTTAGGTTAACCCGGCATACTGATGTTACAGCTATTTGTAAAGAGATCTAGTAGCTCATGTTGAGATGAGAGCAACATCATTAGCACCGCTCGTGCTTTCTCTACTTCATGCTACTACAGAGGTTGTTGTTGATTTGTTTGCGGCTGAGTCACCACCCTACACCTCTGGGAAGAGGCCTCATCTTGAGGATGACAATTCAAATATTGCTAGATAAGAGATTGAGAGGTTGGAGAGGGAGCATGTAGCAGCTACCACATAAGCCTGGATTGCAGATGAGACGGTGAGGCAAGCACGTGTATAGGTGATGGTGAAGGGTACTGGACCCTCCGGACATGCCACTAGTGAAGAGACCACCCAGCAGGCTGTGATAGTGATGTGCACACAGAGACTAGCACTTAGGCACACAGGTATGTCCTTTTTTGACCCCAATACTATTTTGGTTTATTTTGTTGCATTGAGGACAATGTAACGATGGGGTGTGGGTAATTATAGGCCTCGGCTAAGTTTGAGTAACCAAGGCCTATATCTATCCCAATTTTTAAGTCTGTGGGATTTTTTTTGCCTGTGTTCTTTTCCAAAAGACATTTATTTTATTTTGAACTAGCATGTTTAGGATATGTGAGTAATATTAGTAGCATATTGTATTTAAATTTGTGGCATATGTTAGTTTTGCTAAAAGTTATACCCACGATTATTGTTTGATTAATGTGTTGTTAGGTAGTATTGTTAAGAACCATGTGAAATCAGTAGATGGTATTTGTTCCGATAAGTAGGCCTTAATTGTCTTGAAATACATGGTATGAAAGTGTGTGTTGACAATGCAATTAGTGCCAAGATTGTGTGAGCTTTATTGCATGATTCTTATACTGTATTCCAATCATAACTTGCCTTGTTAATCAGACTAACACTATACGTTAGTTGCTTAGAAAAGGAACTTAGGACATTCTTTATATTAGTCCACTTAGCCTAAAATAACTAACCAAATGCTTGATGTATCCCTTGATCCTAATATTTGAGATTTACATGTACTCTTTTCTTTGTAGACACCTAAGTAACCAAGCCTTTTTGAATGTGTAATCCTGATATCAGCCTTGGTACCTCCCTGAAAATTATGAACCTTAACTCAGGCTAAAAGCCTAAGTTGAGGGTCGTTACCAAAAGTGGCCTTGATTCAGAGGTTGGATATTGTGCACCTCGGCTCAAGCCAAATGCCTAAGTTGAGGGTGGATGGGGTAAGAAACTTTTCATCAAATAGGGAACGAAACTGGTGATGTATTAAAAAAGGGGAAAATTTGAAGTGGGTGCCAGAAAAAATAGATACCTAAATCGTGAACTGAAGAGAAAAAAATGTTAAAAAAAAAGGCAATGAGCTAAAAAACTTGAATAAGGTGCCTAAAAAGGTTTGAAATAGGAGAAGGGAAGAATAAGGAAAAAATAACATTGTTGGTAAGGAAAAAGTGCAAATAATGTGGTGACAAGTAGGGGCATTCACTATGTTCCAAAAATATCATACTGAAGCCCGCTGAGCCTACTACGAGCTAAGAAAGTCCTATAGTGATCCTTGTTCAAATAGTCGAAGGTCATGCTCATAAGTATAGTGGCAACCATATTGAATTGTACATAGTTTTTGAATATCTATTGTGAGTGAATGTTTTTTTTAGTCCTAAGCATTGACTTTGAATATACCATCATGAGTGAGACATGAGACTTCTTTTAGAGAGGGCACTTGAAATACATTGTTAATTCCAGGCTATCTTGGTGATTATTGCTATAAGTTGCCTTGCTTATCATAGTTGCGCACTCATGTATATATCTGCATAAGTCTGTATGATAACTGACTGATATGCACTAATGTGTTCAAGTAGCTATTTGTTATTGATTAAGAGATAATGTACGCCATTAAATTGAGGTCAATGTGTTGCTACATTGTAATGTATATTTAGTCTGTCGTTTGAGGACAAGTAACAATTTTAAGTTGAGGGTGTTGATGTACTGCTAAAATACAACAATTTTGACACCTTATATTTAGAATTTAATGTCTTCTTAAATCGATGATAGTACGCTTGATGTGTTTTTATATTTATTTTTCCAAATTTCAGGAATAGGGATGATTTCGTGCAAAGTTCTACAAATTTCAAGTTTTTTTTAGGATGTATGAAGTCTTCTATGGGTCATGGTTTATTCCATGAGCCATAGCTTGAGTTTGTAGATCCCATTCAATGAAAGATTGATTTTCAGATGTTGAAATTTTAGTTGTCAAACGATCCATAGTTTTTGTGATGGTGTATATCTTTATTTGTATGATGAAGATTAAAAAATATGCTAAGTGCTGAAATGCTATCAGATGAGAGCTCCTACGAGCCGTAAGTCAGATGATGGATCGTGGGTAAGACCGTGCCTAGAGGATCACTATTTTGAAGATTTGATGAAAAGTTATCAGATGAAACCCCTTATGGGGCCCTAAGTCAGAAGATAGCTCACAGGTGGAGTTTGTAGGTTGAAGAGAGATTTTATTTAGTGTAGATTACGAAGCACTAGTACGGATTGTGATTGTATCTACGACCCGTAACCTTATCCGTCTGAGTGTCTGATTCTAGTTCTCCTATTTCTTTTTCGATTTGGTTTTCACTTATTGTAAATAGGTACTTTAGGTTTTTTCAGAAGAGAGCAAACCTGACAACAAGCAGAACATAAAAAACTATTTACCTGTGATTACTTTTGAAATTACATTGGAGTTATTACATTGTGAATTATTATGGTGATTTTAGATTTAGTGTTCTTCAATTTATCATTGTAAGTGTTTAATTATGCTATTCCATAACATGATTCTTTCATCTACAATGAACATGCTTAGCTAAATCCACGTCTAGGGTTGTAGGAACCATAATCATTAGAAAGTATGCATGTGTATACTAATTATCTCTTCAATTAGAATGCTTTTTAATGGTGATCAATGTTAGAACTCAAATAATTTTTAGTTGGATCAAGGAGGTAATGAATGGGATAAGGGATAATTAACAGGATTTGATGTGATTCCTCTTATCTAATCAATCAAACTAGATCATGGGATGCTTGTATTGGCACAAATGGTAAGGGTGAGTAATGCAACACTGTTGGGGATAGATCATATCATATGCTGAAATTCGCCTTTTGCCTGAATCAAAGGGTTAGGTAAACATAACTTACAAGTTCTACATGCTACACACTAGAAATGGTTTGACTATCTAGCTATAATGAGTTAGGATTTCATGGGGAACACAATATCCTAGTTACTTCTATCATTGATTTCACAACACGTGCACTTGACGATTGGATTCTAGTTTAGGATTAGTTATTGCATTTTTCCAAACTCCCCTTTTCAGGAGATAAGTAGATTAATTCAACCTAATTGCTCATAATTACTCTACGTCTAGACATTATTCCTTTTGGGATCGATCCTAACCACTATTAAGTTCTATATTTGACAGCGACCGCTTATACCTTTATTGGGAGATGTAGTTTGGGTGCACACCAACACCCATAGGCACCATACCCTAGACAACTTAACATATCAAGCATTCATAGGCATGAAACTCATAAATTTATTGAAGTAAATGGAGTAAGCGCTAGGGGATATCATATGGAATAAAGACAATATTTTAAAAAGCAATATCATCTATTAACATATCAACTAGACCATGGATAAATGAAAATTGGTCTTTGTAGATTTTCATCAAATAAAAAAGATTCCAAATATTAACAACACAAAACATAAAAGTCCCCAAAAACCAACATATACATCATGTCCAAAATACATAGCAAGAAAGGAAAATGGTGGAGTCCCAAACTAATGACTCACCACAATAAAACTATTTTTGAATGTCAATTAACCAAGCCACGGGCTAGGGGAGGCTCATCTATCCCTGCATGGTAAAATCATGTAGGCAAAATATGTTAGTACTTTTAGAATGCACTAAGTATGTGAGATGCAATGCAAAAATGATATTGTCATTCCATCATTCATAAGTAAAGAATTTGATGTATGGAACAAAAAAAGTAACATTAACATGAGTTGAATCATGAACAAGGAATATCATTCAGTAAAAATTCTTGTTTATCCATGGTCCAGGTGGTATGGTTATGGATGATATGTATGTTTTTAAAATGTTGCCTGATGTGATGAAAAAATACAACACTTTTGATTATTATAACATAGGATTTTTTGTTATCAATGCGATATTTGTGGGCTTTATGTGGTTTTGTGTTTAGATTTGCAGGATTAAAGGTTTGCCATGATTTGGGGAAAATTTGCAGAAGTTGCTGATTTTTGCTGTTTATGAGACCATTTGTGAATTGTGGTCTAGTTTACAGGTCCTAGATAGGTTTCGTGAGAATTTCAAATGAGGGCTATTTGATGAGGTTGAAGTCTACGAATATGCAGATGAGTTGTAGACCAATTTACAAGTCGTAGACCATTTTTCATGCCTTCAGGATCAGAGAAGTGGACTTGCAGGAATTTCATCAGATGAAACCCCCTTTATGGGTTGTAAACCGCCATATGAGTCGTGCAGGGGTGCCGTTAAAAAGAAGTCTAAAATTCCAGTAGCTGATTACAAGACCCTGACTATGAGCCTTAGAAGACAGTACGAGTCATACAGTGCTTTCGTGGAGTTTGCCGACCAATTTTCCTAATTTTTTAGGACTTGTTTTTAATTACTATAAATAGGTCTTTTAGGTTGTTTTTCAAGAAGACATGTCAGTTTTCAGTAGTTTTAGGGTTTGTACTTGGAGAACTCAATACTTAAGGGAGAATATTATAACAGAGTCTTTGAGAAAACTTGTGGTATAATTTGAGCTTGAAGCTTGTGATTCCCATTGACTTTGGATTTACTTGATCTTAACTCAACTATGTAAGTGTTTAATTATGTCCTCTAAATTCATCATTTCTTCATCTACACATAGCATGAGTAGCTAAATCCACAACTAGAGTTGTGGGAACCATGAAGAACTAACAAAGTAAAACTGGATAATTTAGAATTATAAGAAGTGTATATGTATGTATTAATTAACTCTCTTTATTTTTTATGTTTTCTAGTAGTGGCCCACATTAGAACTCGCTTACTGTTACTAACTGGTCCGAGGAAGTAAAGAATAGGAAAAGAGATTATTTAACAAGATTGGATTGATGTATTCTCTTCTAGTGAACCAAACTAGGCCAGGGAGAGGTTGTACTGCGAATAATAGGTAAAGGTTAGTAAAACACACTATGGAGATGGGCCAAGTTGTATAGTAAAACTCACCTCTCACCTTTGACCAAAGGGCTTAGTGAACTTAAATTACTGTCCTACATGCCATATACTAGACAAGAATTAGGTTATCCAGTGATACAGAGTTGGGGAATCATGGGGAACACAATACCCTAGTTGCTCTCTACTATTGACGTTGCTCTCGTAATAGTTAGTTTAGTTTATTTGCTTATTGATTATTGCAATCCCCCCAGGAAATTGAGTTGGTTAACTGCTTGTATTTCATATTGGTGAATTTGTCTTGAGTCTATGTATTACCTGTGGGTTCAACTCTAACCTTGGTTAGGATCTATTTCTTGGCAATGATCGCTTTATCCTTTGAAATGGAGGTGCAACTTGGTCGTCATCAAGACTTTGGCGCCATTGCTGGGGAATACAGATAGACATAGTAAAATTCAATAACAATTCAAGTGTTAATCCTTAGTTCCCTTTATTTTACTTTAGTTTTTGTTTCTTTGTAGGGTGTTCGAGTAGTATATGCACAACACTTGGAATCAAGGAAATCCCTTAACTTTTGATCAAGAGATCCACCAAACTATACGAAGGATTGCCCAATACAACACCAACAATGCAACTGATGCTTCCTAGAACTGGAATAATAATGATGATGATAGGTATGAGATCCCACTTCTTTTGGAGGACATTCCACAACCTCAGCAATTCAATGCAAATAATTACCAGTGGAATTAGTACAGTTTCAACCCTATGGATATGGATGTGACTGGATCTATTGTGTTTCCACCATTACTAGAAGACACAAAGCTCACTTTCTCAAGTGGGTTACTTTAGATGTTGTAGAACCGTGAGCCATTTTCGAGCTTACCATCAGAGGTACCACATAGCTACTTGCACAATGCGGCATTTGTTCGTAAGAGTGTGATGGGAACACAAAACCTAGCTGTGGATGTTATGGGACTTTGTGTCTTCCCATTGTCTCTTATGGGTAATGCTACATTATGGCTATCTAAGCTCTCGCAGAGTTTAATGTGTATATTTGCAAAAGGCCTTTTTGGGGATGTCCTTCACTAGATCGAAGAAGCTCAAGTAGAAGGACGAGATAAACAACTTTGAGCAGCTTCCTGATGATTCCATAAGCACTACTGGGGAGAATTTTACTTAATGCATGAGGAGCATCCCTGACCATAAGATAACTGATGATGCCTTGGTAGAGATCTTTTACTACGCCCTGATGAGAGCAGTCCGGTCTGTGTTGACACTATCATGGGGGCATGTTTCTACGTAAACCATTTGTAAAGATAGCATATCATCACATATCTTTAGTCGCGGAAGTAAGATAAATCAACATAAGAAACATAAACAAGGGAAATTGGGACTAATGGAGAGAGACTTATATTTAAATAGCTTGAATATCTTATGCGAGTCAAAGCTCAAGCATAATACATATTTTGTCCAGCAACAGCTCTAACATAGAACTTAGAGGGGGCCAAGACAAGTAACCGAGCTCACCCTCATAGTCAAAGCATACAAAAAAGGAAAGATATTCTTTAATACATATCATAGGAATGAAACCAATGTTCCTGGAGTGGAGGACTCATGAACTAGCATGAATGGATACCACTAGCCACGTGGAGGAGGATGATGGCCAAATGGAGCTCCGGTTCCTACATGGTAATATCATGTAGGCATAGAGTATGTGTTAGTACATTTGATTGTACTAAGTATGTAGGATGCAATGCAACAAGATATAGGCATCATAGTTAAAATGCATAATAATAGGCGATAGACATAATATAACAACATGGCATGTATGATCAATGCATAAGTAAAACATGCTTACATTTCATTGAACTCAATATAGATCATAACACATAGCTATGGGAAGAGACCTCAACTGACATAGAATAAGACCAAACGATCTACGACTTCAAATACAGATGACTACCCCTCACCGGTAAAGAGGTGGTCTACTTGCCAAGGTAAACCATACTTCAATCTTATGGGAACATGACCCATTTTGTATGAAGTAACCTTTCTTACGGGAACTTGACCCAATTTTGGAAAGGATTTAAGAGATAGTTCACTAGATGGATCCACTAGTATAGCAAGGGCATAACATCATCTTATGGTGGCACATAGTTTTGGGACTTGGGGACTCGCCTCTAGTCCACTCGATGCTAAATATAATCCCATGGAATATATAAGATAATCATAGCTGTAATAACTTGCAACAACATAGAAGACATGGCACGAGTAGCTCATAACATCATTGAACTCAAATGCTGAGTCCAACTTCAATCATAAGAATAGATCATCATCAACCTTACCCTTGCATTAACATCAACATTAAGGGGCTCAGAAGAGGTGAAATCTTTAAGAAACGGCTCAAACCTGGCTATAGAACATTATCAACATTTCCATGAATTAAACACATCTTAAAATCATCATGAAGTCTTTCAACTCATAAGACATACATTTGACCTCCAATTCCTCAAGATATCATAACCGAACATTTTACCAAACACCTGGCGGGTGTGTAGTGCTAGTGTAAAACCATGCAATTCAAGAGTGAAAATATGCAAGTAAATTCCATGTAAAACCATCAATCAACACATTGTAACACCCTCAAGCAACATTCATTAAGACCCTTCATCAAATCCAACATTAGATCCAAGGTTTAGAGCTCAAAACATGCTAAATAACCATAGTTTCATGAACTCACAGTAAATTTCTTAATATACAAAACCTACTTGTAAAATCAACTTTGGATCATGCAATTTAAGAAGAAAAAAGGATTGGGCACCATGGGCGAAAGGACCCAATGGTTGAAATCCACATACCTTAGCTTTGGAGAACCTCTTGAAGAAGACTTTAATGGAGACTTGAAGCTTGAATGAAATCCTTATGATTGGTCTTGAGACTTAAATCTTAAGAGAAATATTAGTCTAAGTGTTTGAGTGAGTATTGGGGAATGTTTAGGATTATATGAGGGTGAAATAATGCTAAGTATAAGTATATTCAAGTATTGGAACCCTTAGGCCCAAGAATTGAAATTCTTGGACCGAAATTAAAAAAAACAGAACCAATATGGATTGCTCACTGGAATTTACATTTCGGCACAAATGAGTCCTACGAAAATGGGCATACATTCTTCATCCGTACTCTGAATAAGGTGAAACCAAGTGCATTGGAAAGGTAATTCAAAGAGCTTTAAGTTGGTAGGTTGTGGGCCATCCAGTTCTTTTTGAGCTAACAGATATGCCTTTTAAAGTCGACCTTCCTAAATCGCATTTTTGCGATTTTAAGATTTTGATATGGTTGCTATAATATTTCTGTTAGACCCATTTACCACTTATTTTTACCCCCTAAACAAGAATAAGAAGTCAGATTTGTGAAAAAACAAATGTGATTTTTAGATATATGGAAATTACCATTCCGGGCTCTTTCGAGGAACATTTTCGGGCACTTTTTGGGGTCGTTTCAATATCTCCCCTTGGGAACATTCATCCCCAAATGTCAAAGAAACGTACATGAGAAGAGTGATCTTGAACAAATCATTCGCAACAAGAATGCAACATTACATTTAAAACACCACTTTCAAAATCTTTACATAAGGGTAAAATCATCATAAACTTGCCAACTTAAACATGAATGCATATGAATGACATGTGGGATAAAATATAGGACTTAGAATCATAGAAATGACTTGACAGTCACTATAAGACTGAATAGAATGAAAGAAGTACGGATATTTCTTCTCCATATGAATAGACGACTCTTCCAAAGGGCCTTGACGAACATTACATTCTCATCAATCAACTTCTCCACTCATCCATCCAACACCTCCACCGGGACCTTCTTCTATGCCAACTTATCCTCCATATCACCCATAATCTCAAAGAGTTCTATAGCACTAGAGCCACCAACACATCTCCTCAACCTAGAAACATGAAGAACCGAACAAACCATAATCATATCCCTAGGCAAATCCCATCCATATGCAACTTTACCAACTTCTTCTACACTCTATAAGGACATCACAACCATAACTCATTTGTCAACCCTAACCACACCTATTCCACTTGTTGCCACGAGCCACAATCTCCCCCTTAGAGACAACTTGCACTCTACCATCTCTTCACCCAAAACTTCCAACCCTAATAAGACGGAATCAAGGCCTTGCTTAATCTAGACCTCTCCAATCAAAGAAAATTTGGAACCATCAAGAATAATACACCACCATGCTCAAGTTCCTCCAACCTAATCCCTCAATCTAGCTAAACGATAGACCCCACTAATCTCCTCCTTGCCACCATTATCCACACACACTAGTCTACTTAGAATACCAATCACAACACTAGCCATACTAGAGAAACTAATGCACACTCATATAATAATCCATAAACAATTCTAACCACCTTCTTGCTATCCACAATGCACACCTATCATATCTAGCAAAAAACCTTTCATCCTCCAGCACTTGCAATACTACCCAAAAATAATTCACAAGCTCTAAATAAATCAATACTTCATTACTAGCAACCACCTCAAACATATCAAGGTAAGGTTTTAAGACCCTATTCAGGAACCCACAAACACCACCAATGCATAAGTCAACCAAACAACTCCATCAATACTAAATAAAGCTCACTCCTAGTCCGAAAAGACACTTAGGGATATCACCTACCCTCATCCTCACTCTGGGATAAAACTCGTACCAAAGATCAATCTTAGAGAAGTGACTAACCCATTGTAGTTGACCGAATAGATCGACCCTCCTCAACCATGATATTACAACCTTATGAGTTCAATGCATGCTATGTAAGTAGCCCAAACTATCCCAAGACCACCAACACCTCAAACTAAGTCCAACCAAGATGACAAGACAAGAAGCTACGCAACAATAACATAGGGCAACCCTTATAGATCTCTTCTAGCAACTATAGACTCATGCAAACATCCGAGAAACATACATGAATCTTATTAGCACAAAGGAATCACACAAGAGATAGCAACTCCTGAGCCTATCAAATCACCCTACCCAAAACGTCGGTCACAACATTGGCCTTTCTTAGGGTCAACTAAATCATTGGAAAACTAATAGAAGATAACATATTCATAACGTCTGATATTAGCCCGCTAAGCCCAAGAAGCTCCTAATATCCAATGGGTTTAAAGGTCTAGGCCAATCTCTAATCAATTTTGTCTTACTAGGGTCTACTTTAGTACCATCACCCAGCTCCACACAACCTAGGAAGGAAACTTCTTACAACCAAACTCCCACTTCTCCTATTTTAGCATCCAACTTTCTTCCTTAAACATTGTAGTACTACACTCAAATGACTCATATGCACTACCGCATTAGGGAAACGATCCATCATATCATCACCAAAACCACTATAAGCCTATTAGAGTAGGGACTAAAGATGTTAATCATGAGATTTATAGGCATAACTGGTGAACTAGTCAAACCAAATGACACTACCCCAATTTCAAAATATCGAAAAGGGACATTCAAGGCCTTATCTACCACAACCAACAATTCTATAAACAAAATAACTTAGGTTTGACACCCCAATTCTCACAAGATGATAATTGCAAACCCTTAGAGATTAATTGAACTGTAAGACATTAAATGGACCTCCCCCTTGTTATCACTTGACCACCACATCAAGACTCTTCCACTCAATGACGGGTTCATTAGATAGTCGGATTCTAACTCTATAGGTCCTACTACCAAAGGAGACACAACCTGCATGAAACTATCCCATTCCAAGTATCACATTAAAAGCTACCACATCAAATCCTACAAGCCACAAGGCAAGGCCTAATGCAATATGAACATGGAACAATACCTACGGACTTTCTATCAACAATATACCCAACCAAATGGTAAACACCAAAGGTTCACATCACAACTCAAGACACATAATAAGCCGACTAGTAACAAAAGTAAATAATGAGAGAAATAGTGAAACTCGGATCCATCAACATCAAAACCTTCAAATTACCTTTCTTTTCCTTCCTCTTCAATGCGACATGATTAACTAGAAGAGCAAAGAACATTCGATAGAGGGGAAACCCTTACCTCACTTCTAAAGCATGACATAGACCATGAAGAAGGGAAACATTTTCTAAAATGCCTCACAGCCTCCTACTCATAGTTGTGGTGCATAACACAACCATGAATAAGACTCTAATCATTGTGGTATGCTGGACTCCAAGGATCTATCAACCTAGTGCTCTGACACCATCTTTGTCATGATCCAAGCCTGGGTCCTAGACGTGACCGGTCAATGGGGAACCCGAAGGAACCAAAAACAAGTCTTGTAGCATATCATTACACATCCTTCGTCGCGATAATGTAAATCAACATAAGAAACATAAACAAGGGAAATTGGGACTAAGGGAGAGAGACTTATATTTAGATAGCTTGAATATCATAAGTGAGTCAAAGCTCAAACATAATACATATCTTGTCCAACAACACCTCTAACATAGAACTTAGTGGGGGTCAAGACAAGCAACCGGGCTCACCCTCACAGTTAAAGGATAACAAAAAGGAAAGATAGTCTTTAATACATAGCATAGGAATGAAACCAATGTCCCCTGAATGGAGGACTCACCAACTAACTTGAATGGATACCACTAGCCAAGTGGAGGAGGATATGGCCAAATGGAGTTCTTGTTCCTACATGGTAATATCATGTAGGCATAGAGTATGCATCAGTACGTTTGAATATACTAAGTATGTATGATGCTATGCAACAAGAGATAGGTAACATGATTAAAATGCAAAACATAGACAATAGATAGCATAGCAATGATATGGCATTTATGAATGGTAATTGAAGTAAAATCATGCTTATATAAGACATAGAATGTAAGTAGAAAGAGTCCATCCTTTCGCTAATAGGCTTACCACCTCCCATCTTAGGTGATTGAGTTATCAACCCCTCAATTTGGTTAGTAGCATACACTACCCACCTCTAAGGCGACTGAAGTATCAACCCCACAATTTGGTTAATGAGGTATCAACCTCTCAATTTAGTTAATGCGGTATCAACCCCTCAATTTGGTTGATGAGGTATAAATCCCTCAATTTGGTTGATGAGGTATCAACCCCTCAATTTGGTTATGGTCGATTTAACACTACATAGATAAATACCATATACATACTTTCCTTCCATAATCATCATAACATCATATACATATTATTCTTTCATCATCATGAATATTTTTGATGAAATCAACACATATTCATCCTTCTTTCATCATCACAGAGTCATTCATAACATAAGATAAGCATTAGACCTTCAATTACTCAAGAAACCCTAGCCAGGCATTTTGTCAAACACTTGGCGGGTGTGTAGTGCTAGTGTAAAATCATGCAATTGAAGAGTGATATCATGCAAGAAAATCTATTGTAAGACCATCAATCAACACCTTGCAACACCCTCAAGCAATATACATCAAAACCCCTCGTCAAATCTAATATTAGATGCAAGATTTATAGCTCAAAACATGCTAAAACAATTGTACTTTCATAAACCCCTAATCACTTTGCAATAAATTTCTTAATATGCAAAATACACATTTAAAATAAACTTTAAATCATGCAATTCAAATAAAAGGAGGTTTGGGTGTCATGGGTGAAAGGAACCCATGAAACAAACCGACATACCTTAGCTTTTGGAGAAACCTTGAAGAAGTTTGGAGATGGAAACTTGAAGATTGAAGAAGAACATTGAAGGAAAATATTAGCTGGGGATGAGGGTTTGAGACTTGAATCTTGAGTGAAATATAGGATTAAGGGTTTGAGTGAGTATTGGGAAATGCATAGGATGATATGAGGGTGAAATAAGGCCAAGTATGGCAATTTTCAAGTATGAGAACCTTAGGCCCAAGACCTGAATGTCTTGGACTGATATAAAAAAGATAGGACCCAAAATATTCCGTTACGCGGATTACTCACTGGAATTTGCATTTCTACACAAACGAGTTCTACGAAAATGGGCATAAATTCTTCATTCGAACTCAAAATGAGGGAAAACTAAGTGCATTAGAAAGCTTATTAAAAGAGCTTTTATTTTGCAGGTCATGGGCCACACAGTTCTTTGTGTGCTAAGAGATATGGCCCTTTAAATTTAACCCTCATAAATCGCATTTTTGTGATTTTTGGATTTTGATACGGTTGCTACAAAATTTGGGTTAGACCCATTCCCCAATCAATTTAACCCCCTGAACAAGAATATGAAGTCACATTTTTGAAATAATGAATGGTTTTCTAGATATATATAAATTACTATTCTAGGCACTTTCGAGGCATATTTTTGGGCACTTTTTGGGGTCGTTATAGAATGTGGCTTTGACCTCCTCCCTAGGAATTGAATCATAATCTCTCCTCTCCAATTTCCATTGGGTGAACCAAATTTTTTCCACACCTTTGATTTGGTAGGCCCCTAACTCCGTTTTCTCCTCTGAATTAACCACCGTGATAGATAGCACTTTATACACCTCATGGATAAACTCTTGGGGATCCTCTTCCGCTTGGATCCATGGAGCTTCGGTGGGTTCATTCTTGTGAAATCCCTCACTCTTGAGGCCAGAGTGGGAGCATGAGGGGCTTCAACCCCTTGATTCATTTGGTTGGTCATAGCATTGGCTAACATTGTAATAGCATCCCGGAACTCTTCTTGGGCTACCCCTCCATCTTGAGGAGCTTGAGGAACGGGAGTGTCTGGCTGCTCCTTGGGATTACAAGATTTCCTTAGTCTTCCCCTAGGAATTCAGCATGATCTGGAAGGAAAAATAGCATTTGTTAGGGGAAAAGCTTTATAGTTACACTAAAGCGCGATATAGACCAAGAAAAAGTGAAAAATTTCCTAAAATGCCTACACAGCCTCTCATTCATGGTTGTGGGGAGCTTCACAAGTATGAGTAAGACTCTAATCGATGTTGTGTGTTGGGTTCTTGAGGACCATTAACAACCTAGTGCTCTGATCCCAATATTAATGTCACGGCCCAAGCCTAGGGCCTAGACGTGTCCCCGAATAAGCCTCTTAGCATGTCAATCACATGTCCTTTGTCGTAAAAGCAAAATAAACAATAACAAGAGATATAATAAAAGAGAAGTAGGACTAATGGGAGTCTTTGGCAATCATAGAAGCAGATAAGAGTCAAGCTCAAAGCATAAGTAGACCATAATATCCAATAACACCTCTAACTTGGAATGGAGCAGGGGCTAAGCCACTTTTCGGGCTCACCCTCATAATAACAAGTGTTCAACATAATAAAGTCTCAAAATGGAAAGAGTAATATAGATAGTGTCCTTAGACTTGAGGACTCACCAATGGTTTTCTTTGAAGTGCTAAACTAGCCACGTGGAGGGTGATCAAAAGAAGCTCCGGTCCCTTCATGGTAATATCATATAGGCATAGAGTAAGCATTACTACATTTGAATGTACTAAGTATACAGGGTGCAATGCAACAAAGACACAAGATAATATATTCAAAATGCATAATCATAAGCAATGGTTATACATAATCTCAATATGGCATCCATGATTAATGCTTGAAATAAGACATGCTTGTATATTATTCAACTTGTATAATATGACATACATATGTGGGAAGAGACCTTAACCGACATAAGTAAGACCAATCAAGCCTCAACTTGGAATCCCGATGATTACCCCTCATCAGTAAAGAGATGGTCTACTTGCCAAGGTAAACCATACTTCAACTTATGGGAACATGAACCATTTCGTAGAAGTAACTCTCCTTACGAGAACATGACCCATTTCGGAAAGGATTTCATAACAAAGTGCACTATTAAGGGTAGTAATCATAGTCCTATGTTAGCACATAGTCTGGGGAAAGGAGTATGGACCCTTGAAGATAGTCCACGTCGATATCCAATTCATCTGTGCTAAGTCTAATCCCACAGAATATTTGAAATAATCATAATTTAATCATAATATAAATAGCTTGTAAGAACATGACTTGAGTAGCTAATAAACATGCTTGACCTCTAGTAGTGATCCTAACTTCAATATGAGAATATACTATAATTATACATGAACCCTTGCTTTAACATGAATGGCTCACAAAAGGTAAAAATCTTGAAATAGGGCTTAACTTGATACTTGTAACATCATAGATACTTTTTGTGAATTCAATACATGCTTGAAAGCCCTTAATAATCATATATAGTCACTTGAATTGTAAATCATGTAATAGAACATCAATAACTTGAGAATTCTTGTCATGTCATTTAATCAAACACATGTTTGGTGCATGGTACTTGTTAAAGATCATGAAATTCAAAAGTGAAATAAGATGAGTAAACTCAATGCAAATCAATCCATCAACATGTAGTAAAACCCTCATATAGGGTAGCTTGAAATTCATTACAAAAGCTCATGATAATTCATAGTTTCATATCACAAAACATGCATAGTCTCAATAGACATAATCAATTCATGGAATAAACTTGAAATAGATATGCATGCATAATCAATCAATACATGATAAAAACCCTACATAATTTATGTTCATATCCATAATAAGAGATACACGTAGGTAATGTAACTTGAGAATATGCAGTTTTAATGAAAGGGAAAGGTTGGGCTCCATGGATGAGAGGACCCATGGATGAAGACCCATATACCTTAAAACCTTGAATTCCTTGAAATGAACTTGAAGTGCTTCTAGAGCTTGAAATGAATCCTTGAGTCCTGAAATTGAGCTTGAGATCCTTAGATTCAAATGAGAGAATTGATAGTCTTTGAAAGGTTTAAGAGAGGGTTTTATGAGTTATAGAGTTGGAAAATTGCTAAGTATGGGTGATTTCACGTTTAAGTGGACGTGGCACTATTACCCTGATACCCTTGGCCGAAACAGAAAAACCAAGGAAAATAATACACTAGTGCATGCCCCTGGTGCATCGCGGACCAGGCGTGGACTTGGCATTACTCAGTGGCACACCCCAGGCACATCACGCCCTAGGCGCATCACGTCCTAGGCACGAACGGCCACTGGAATTCAAAAATTACCAAAAATTATTTATCGCTATGGATCTTCTAAAATCTGGTTTATACTCATTTCACACTCCATTTTTCCCTCCAATCGATAATATGAAGTCGAAGTGTTGAAATTACGCATGAATTTTGAGATATATGAAAATTATGATTATGGGGCATTCTGAAGCACATATGGGCCTTTTCAGTAAAAACTAGGAGTTGTACCTTGTCTTGTTGGTTCATTTCTAGTAACTTGATTTACTGTATCGTCCACTTATGAAGGCCTCCTATGACCCATAGTTTTTCCTATGGCTCATAGATGAGCCTTCGTACCTCATTCTGTCACTTATCTTGGTAAATTTTTGCTTTTCATTCCTATACTAGCAGGACTGATTTGTGTGCTAATGGTGTGAATTTCAGGTATGATGGCTCCCAAATCCAAAATGAGTGCAATTTGTGCCATGCGTACCTGATTACGGGGATGAGTCCTCGAACACCGCAATTTCTCCTGAGGCTAATAGGTGCATTGAGAATCTCTGCATCTAGCAAAATGTGGGCGTCCAGCAACCACATACACGGGCATCAGCTAGACAGATAGTACCACCCTAGACTCAGGGCGTAGTAGTTCAGCCTTTCTAGTCTAACAAGGGAGGTGACAAGCAAAAACAACTTTATCCAGATGACTTCCCCAAAAAAGGGGTCCAGTATAAGATTAGGAGAGGATTCAATGTTTGAGTCTACCTCAGCACCTTTAGTACCTCGTTTACCACCAAAAGCATTGACGAGTAGGTAGTGTCAATGAGGTATGCAGCAGATGTAAGAGATGATCTCTGGCAAGACAAGCAAGGACGAGAGGCTCATACCATATTTGAGGAGCCTTGTATCATCATGTCTTAGCTTGACAATGTCCCTGGACTCTGGGACACTATAGCTCACTACATCTTGGAGTGGTTGGCCGCTCTATAGGGGAAGTACTCCCTAGCAATGGTTCGAGAGTTCTACACTTCGTATGCCACCACTATTATGGAGTCGATCCCATAGGGCAAGAGATACCTTTCTAAGCTAGGAATTACATAGAAGATGGTGGGGGGAATATTGGTCAACTTATCTGAGACCACCATCTGTCATTGCCATTTTTCCCAACTATCATGCCCCTACTACCACATCTGAGTATGATCATCGACTGAGCCAAACCAAGGACAAATATTTGGTGAGAGATCCAGCCCGAAAGACTACACTTATGAGATGGATAGCCGACCACATAGCACAGCAGGGCGTTGACCCTGACTTGGTTTCTACATGAGAGGAGATAATGAAGACATCACTTAGCTTCACAAACAAGTTTTTGTGGGATGTAGTTCAATCGCGGATCTGACCAACCCATGTTGATAATACCTTGATAGCAAATCAGACAGTGTTGGTTTCTAGCATTCTCACTGGCTATGACATTAGTTGGGCATGCTTTATAGCAGATCAGATACATGAGGCACCCCTGAAGAGATCCACCTCTATTACTTTCTAATGCTTCAGTTATCGCTTATGTTTAGCGGCAGAGGTGGAGATTCTACATCAGTTGGACTCTCTAATCGAGGTTCAGAGGATACTGGATGCCATTCGAATAAAGGCTTATGTGTCACGACCTATGTCTAGGGCCTAGACATGACCAGCAATTGGGGAACTCGAAAGAACCCTAAACAAGCCTCATAGCATATCATTACATCCTTGATCGCGAAATCAATTAAAATGACAATAAGAGATAAGAAAAAACAAGGGGAATTGGGACTAAGGGTACACTTCCATATCCTAGTCATCAAGAAACAAGAGATTCAAGGCTCGTAGCACAGATGCATAACATGTCCAACAACACATCTAGTACATAGATAAGAGCGGGGGCCAATACAAGCAACTGGTCTCACCATCATAGTTAATGTATAATAAAAGAAATATATTTTTGGAACATAGCATGAGATCTTAAGTAATGTCCATGAAATGGAGGACTCACCAACAAAGTTGAGTGAAACCATACTAGCCACGTGGGTGGAGATGCTCAAGCGGGGCTCCAGTTCCTACATGGTGGAGTGTACTAAGTATGTAGGATGCGATGCGACAAGAGATAGGTAATAATAAAAATGCATAATCATAGCAAGAGATAGTATATTAGCAACATGGCATGCATGAACAATGGTTGTAGTAAAACATGCTTGAAAATAATCATTCTTACATAGCTTGTTTGACCCAATAAGGTGGCATGATTAGATCATCCAAATACCTTGTACTAGAGGGTGAGGAATATAGCATGTCATAACCCCTACAATGTGCATATGAGGGTGAGAAATTCCACATAGTTCATAACACCTTCATTTGAGTACACTGCATAACCTCAAATCATATTTGAGGGTAAGGAGTACAACATAGTTTATAACCCCTACATGTAGAAATGAGTAAGTCAATAGAACATGAGGGTAGAAGGTAGCATAGGTCATAACCCCTACATATGTGTACCTTGCGTAACCTCAAACCACACACGAGGGTAAGGAGTGCAACATAGTTCATAATCCCTACTTGCGGATATGAGTAAGTGAGTAGCATTGATTCATACATGAGGGTAAGGTGTACAACATAGCTCATAACCCCTACACGTAGAACATGACCTTGGGCTAGAGGGTAAAGCATATAACATAGTTCATAACCCCTTCTAGTAGGCTTCACAATTTACAAGAGCATAAACCTTAGCATAAGGACTCAATAACTCATTAACAATTCCCAAGAACATAATAACATGAGAACCCAACAATTTAAATTTAATAATAGATCATCATCAAATATTGCCCTTGCATTAACATAAAAAGGCTCACAAGAGGTATAATCTTTGAAAAAGGGCTTAGCTTCATACCTGCAATAGATAGGTTCTTTACATGTTTGAACCACACACATATACATTCCTTTCATCATCATATTGTCATTCAACTCATAAGACATGCGTTGGACCATTAATTCCTCAAGAACGTTAAATCGGATAGTTTATCAAATACTTAGAGGGTGTGTAGTGCTAGTTTAAAACAATGTAATTCAAGGGTGAAATCATGCTAGAGAATCCTATGTAAAAAACCATCAATAGATACTTGGTAACACCTTCAAGCAGTATACATCAAAAACCTTCATCAAATCCCACAATTGATCTTAGATTCATATCCAAAACATTGTAAAACGGTCACATATTCATAAACCCCAACATAGTGTGCAGTGAATTTCATAATGAGCAAGACCAATGAGTAAATCAACTTGAAATCATGCAATTTTAGGTAAAAGGAAACTTACACATCCATCGGTGAAAGGAACTCATGAAAGAAACCCACATACCTTAGCTTTGGAGATAACCTTGATGAAGATTGGAGATGGAGACTTTAAGCTTTGATGAGAACCTTATTATCCAGATTAGTTTTGAGACTTGAATTTAGGAGATGAAATATTGGCTAAGTATTTGAATGAGTATTTGGAAATGTTTAGAATGATATGGGGTGAAAAATGGTTCAGAATAGGTATTTTTCATGTATTGGGACTCTTAGGCCCAAGACCCAAAAGTGTTGCATTGAACATGAAAACTCAACAGGAAATATACTAAGGAGCGGCGAGCCTATAACACAGACTGCCTACTGGAATTCGATACTTTAAAAATTGAAATTGTGATTCGTTCACTCTAACATAATAGTTAGACTTATTTCCCAATAAATTTGACTGTCTGAATAAGAATATTAAGTGGAATTACAAAAATAAAGCATGGATTTTGAGATACATGAAAAATATGATTCTAGGCACTTCCGAGTCACATTTTCACGCACTTTTTGGAGTCATTATAATATCTCCCCCTTGGGAACATTCGTCCTCGAATTTCAAAGGAACATATATAAGAAGAGTAATCATGAACAAATCAGCCCCAACAAGAATGCAACAATTCATTCAAACACCATTTTCAAAATATCAGCATAAGCATCAAAAATCGTCATGAACATGTTAACATAAACATGTATGCGTGCAAATGACATTGGGGCTGAAACATAAGGCTTAGAATCACCAAAGGACTTAACGTGTTATCATAAGCTTGAATAGAATGAAAGTGATACAAATATATTTTCTGCATGCCCTCTCCCCGAGAGACACTTTCGACTTGACGAACCATCCGAAGAGTCTTAACAAACACGACATCATTTGTAATCAACTTTCCACCCTTCCATCCAATACCTCCACTGGAACCATCTCCTAAGTCAACTTATCCTCCACAACACCTACAACCTCAAAGAGTGCTTTCACACTAGAGTCATCAACACATCCCCTCAACCTAAAAGCATGAAGAACCGGACAAACCATAACCATATCCCTAGGTTATTTAACCCTTATGCAACTTTACCAACCTCCCTCTACATTTTATAAGGACTTACAACTCTAAACTCATTTTTCAACCTCAATCACACATAACCCATTTGGTACCATAAACCACCTCAAGACCTCCAACCTATCAAAGCAAATTCAACCAAGATCACAAGACAAGAATTTATGCAATAAGAACATAGAGCAACTCTTATATGGCTTTCTAGCACCAATAGACCCACATAACAAAACCTTACTAGGAACAAGGAATAATGAATGGAATAGCCCCAAAACCATCTTTGTCAATCAAATTTAAACACACACACAAGCCACTTAGTACCAAACTTCACCATCTCCCCCTTGGGAGACAACCTCCACTATACCAACCTTTCGCCTAAAACTTCCAACTCTAAATAGGCAGAATCAAGGCCTTACTTAACTAGATCCCTTCAACCATAAAAGATTTGGAACCATGAAAGCCACTATACCACCATTCTCAACCTTACCCAACCTAGTCAACCGGTGAACTCCTGCAGCCACCTCTTGCCACCCAAAGGTATCCACTTTACATAATTAACAAGAACCTCACCTCCTACGAAATCAAAACATCACCCTCAAACGATTCACAAGCTCTCCCCACTTTCGGAAGCAATCAACACCTCATCACCAAGAACTACCACAAACGTGTGAAGGTAGGTTTTTATGACCCTATTCATGAGACCTGTAGACATGACCGGTGCATAAGTCAAACAAAAAGACACCACCCCAAATTCAACATACCCAAAAGGACATTCAATCACTCATTGGTCACCCGAAAAAACTCGATAGAGATAACTTAGGCTCCACACCCCTAACTCAGAATAAATGATAATGCAATCCCTTGGAGATCAATTGTACCCTATAAAAAGAGATGGACGTACCTTATTCACTACCAATCAAAGATGGGTGATCAGGGAATTAAAATCCAACTCTACAGGCCCTACCATCAATGGAGACAAAACATGTAAGCAATTAATCCATCCCAAGTATAATCATCAAAATCCACCATATTTAATCCAACAAAATCATAAGTCAAGACCTAAATGCAGCGTGACTACAGAATAATTTACATAGACCCTTCTAAAAACAATAAACTCACTAATGGAATAGGCACCAAAAGTCTACATAACAACCTAGAATATACATGAAGCCCTTTAGCAACAAAAGGAAACTTCAACATACCGGTAGTAATATCGGGCGCCTTATCCATCTCTTGCCTCCTTTGAATAGCATAGAAACTATTACATCTTGGAGCACCTCTTTGATCAATATACCCACCTTGGGCCTCTTGATTCACATGACCACCTTGACATTGGGGACGACCCTCCTTGCCCTTGTCCCGGACATAAGGGCAATCGTTGAGCTCTTGACCTACTTTCCCACACCCGTATCACGCACTTGAATTCTTTAAGCGTTTTCCATAATCAGGCCTTTCACATTGCGGGCATTTTGGAAAACTCATTCAAACACCACCTCCTTGGAACCTTGGTCTATCCATTCCATCCATAGCAAGCCTCTTGTTATGAGCACTAGAAGACCCTTGGCCGTGGAACTTGATACTTGTTGGAATTGATCATCATCAAATCGAGATCTCTTGGACTTTCCACTCCTCTTCTTCCTAATCTCTTAACCCTAAAGTTGTTCAACATAAATCATGAGGCAGAACAAATTCATATCTTTAGTCAACATAGCCGACCGACATTCTTCACACACCAAATCTGAGACACCAATCAAAAACTTGTTCATTCTATCCCTTGGGTCTGTAATCAAGTGAGGAGCATACTTAGAGAGTTGGTTGAACTTAAGGACATGCTCCCTTACACTTATTGACCCTTGTCTCAAATTCATGAATTCTACCAATTTGGCTTCCCCAAGCTCAAGAGGAAAGAACAGATAAAGAAAGGCTGCGTTAAACTCTTCCCATAGAACCATATTGTTGACTCCCTCCTCCTCCTCCGTTGATTGTACCATGTTTGTGCTACCACTTTGCATTGGTAGGATGCCAACTCCGCCTTATCTTCTGATATAACACCCATGATGGCCAATACCTTATAAATCTCATCAATAAACTCTTGTGGGTCTTCATCCACCTTTGACCCATAAAACTTCGGTGGGATCATCCTCATGAAGTCTCCCACGCGAGAAGCTAGTGTTGGAGCATGATGGGCTTGGGCCCCTTCACCTGATTAGCCACAAGTTATGCAAACAAGGTGAGAGCCTCCCAAAGCTCTCCATTGCCTGGTCGCTCCTCAGGGGCGCAGGCTCTTCTTCATCTTATGTTAGGCATGATCAACTAGCATGGCAAAGAACAATTAGTAGGGGATAGGACTTACTTCAACTCTTTACCATGACTTGGAACATAAAGAAACGAAACATCTCCTAAAACGTCTCATAGCCTCATACTAATAGTTGTGGTGCAAAACATAACCATGAATAAGACACTAATCAATGCAGTGTGTTGGACTCCAAGGATCTAGCAACCTAGTGCTTTGATACCATCTTTATCATGACCCAAGCCTAGTGCATAGACATGACCAGCAAATGGGAATCCCAAAGGAACCCCAAACAAGCCTCATAGCATATCATTACAGATCTTTGGTCACGAAAGAAATTAAAATGACAATAAGAGATAAGCATAAACAAGGGGAGTTGGGACTAAGGGTAAACTTCCATATCATAATCATCAAGAAACAAGAGAGTCATGGATCGTAGCGTAGATACATAACATGTCCAACAACACCTCTACTACATAGATAAGAGCGAGGGCCAAGACAAGCAACCGAGCTCACCTCATAGTTAATGAATATGCACAAAAAAGATAGGTTTGGAACATAGTACAAGATGCTAAGCAACGTCCATGGAATGGGGAATTCACCAACAAACTTTAGTGAAACCATACTAGCCATGTGGGTGGAGATGCTCAAGCGAGGCTCTGGCTCTTACATGGTGAGATCATGGAGGTATAGAGTATGCATTAGTACGTTAGAATGTACTAAGAATGTAGGATGCAATGCAACAAGAGATAGGTAATAATAATGATACATAATCATAGCAAAAGATATTATACTAGAAATATGGCATGCATGAACAATGCTTGTAGTAAAACATGCCTAAAAATAATCATTCTTGTTGAGCTTGTTTAACCCAATAATGTGACATGATTAGATCATCCAAATACCTTGTACTAGAGGGTGAGGAATATAGCATGATTCATAACCCCTCCTAGAAGGTAATGGATACTACATAAATGTAAAGAGATAGAATAATTCATAACCTCCACACGTAAAAAAAAGCTAATGAATAGCACATGAGGGTAGAAGGCATCATAGGTCATAACACCAACATATGTGCTTATGAGGGTGAGGCATTCCACATAGTTCATAACCCCTTCATATGAGTACATTGCATAACCTCAAATCATACATTTCGGTAAAGAATACAATATAGTTCATCACCCCTACATGTAGAAATGTGTAGGTGAATAGCACATGAGAGTAGAAGGTAGCATAGGTCATAATGCCTACATATGTGCACCTTGCATAACCTCAAACGATACACGGGGGCAGGGAGTACAATATAGTTCACAAGCCCTACATGTGGATATAAGTGAGTATCATTGATTCATACATGATGCTAAGGTGTACAACATATTTCATAACACCTACATGTAGAACTTGACCTTAGGCTAGTGGGTAAAGCATATAACATAGTTCATAACCCTTTCTAGTAGGCTTCACAATTTACAAGAGCTTAAACCTTAGCATAAGAACTCAATAACTTATCAACCATTCCCAAGAACATAAAAACATGAGAGCCCTAGAGTTTAAACATAAGAATAGATCATCGTCAAACATTGCTCTTGCATTAACATAAAAAGGCTCACAAGATGTATAATCTTTGAAAAAGGGCTTAGCTTCATACTTGCAATACCATAGGTGCTTGACATGTTTTAAACACACATATACTCATTCCTTTCATCATCATATAGTCATTTAACTCATAAGACATGCATTGGACCATCTATTCCTCAAGAACCCTAAATCGCACATTTTATCAAACACTTAGATGGTGTGTAGTGCTATTGTAAAACCATGAAATTCAAGGGTTAAATCATGTTAGAGATTCCAATGTAAAACCATCAATAAATACTTCATAACACCCACAAGCAATATGCATCAAAATCCTTCATCGAACCTCATAATAGATCTTAGATTCATAGCCCAAAACATAGCAAAACAGTTATAATGTCATAAATCCCAACATAGTGTGTATTGAATTTGATAATGAGAAAGACCCATGAGTAAATCAACTTTAAATTAGCCAATGTTAGGTAAAAGGAAGCTTGGGCATCATGGGTGAAAGGAGACCATGAAAGAAACCCACATACCTTAGCTTTAGAGATGATCTTGATGAAGATTGGAGGTGGAGACTTGAATCTTGGATGAGAACCTTAAGATTCAGATGAGTTTTGAGACTTGAAGGAGATAAAATATTAGCTAAGTGTTTGAATCAGTATTGGGGAATGTTTAGAATTATATATGGGTAAAAATAGCTAAGTATAGGTATTTTAATGTATGGGAAAACATAGGCCCAAGACCCAAAAGTTTTGGACCGAACTTGAAAAACTAAATAGGAAATATACTGAGGCGTGTCGCGCCTAGAATGCGGACTACCCACTAGAATTTGACACCTTAAAAATTGAGATTGTGATTCATTCACTCTAAAATCAGGGTTAGACCCATTTCCCACTCAATGTGACCCCCTAAACAAAAATATGAAGACAGATTTTTGGAATAATGCATGGATGTTGAGTACATGGAAAATACGATTCCGGGCACTTTTAAGGAACATTTTTTGGCACTTTTTGGGGTCATTACATCATGAGAATCCTTTGGCCCTTAGGTGGCCACTACAGCCTTCAATCCGCTTACAATAGATGTTCGCTGTAGCACCACAGTCTAAGCTTCCATCTTCTGCCACTGCTGGTGCTCCTACTATTGAGGGCCCTCTATAGACCAAGGCTGAGAGAGACACGAGCCTACTACTTCATAGGAGGCCGTACCTTTATATCTGTTCCTCACTAGCATGATATATGTGTCAGCAGCATTGATCCATACCCTGGAGCAATGACAGCCTCTCGCTGAGTCCTAGTTGACTCAGTTGCTACAGCAAATCAGGCCTTGGGTTTTTTCTAGGACATTTTAGAGGCTGAGGCCACAAGTAGAGTTACAATTTGTAGCCACACTTGAGAGGTGTCTTGCACCAATACATAACCACATAGATACATTTAAGAGACAGGTAGAGTAGAGCCTTAGTTTAGCACTGCCAGCTGACTTGACAACCATTCTCAAAGAGATCCAGTAGCTCCATGCTGAGATGAGGGCAGCCGCAACAACACCAATTGTGATTCCTCCACCCGACACTTGTGAGGCCGTTATTGATATGTTCACTGCTAAGGAGACACTACTTCACGTCCCGAGGAAGAGGCCTTGCCTAGAGAGTGACAATCCAAATCCATTAAGGTGAGAGGTAGAGTTGCCAAAGAATGAGTAGTTGGAGATTGTGAGGTTATGCTCCATTAAAGATGAGAGAGATCAGCAAGCATGTGAGCTTGTGAGGATGAATAGTGCTAGACACTCCGGACATGCTACCGACATTGAGGAGACGACCAGGCACATTGAGAGTGGACAAACACAGCCAAAGACCGACGCTTAGGCGCCCAAGTATGCTTTTTTGACCCCAATGCTTTGATTTAGTTATAGCTTGTTGCATTCATGACAATACAAATCTTTTTCGATAGGGTGTGGGTAGTTACAGGCCTCGGTGAAGTTTGAGCATCTATTGCCTATAACTATAAAAAATTGAGTACGAAGGATTTTCTTGCCTATTTTCTTTTCCTAAGGATATTTATTTACTATTGAGCTAGCACGTTTATGATGTGTAAGAAGTATCAGTAGCATATTGTACTAAAGTCTGTCACATATGTTAGTTTTGTGGAAACTGATACCCATCTGAATTTTGGTGTTAGGTAAATTTTTATCGCAACCATATGAACTCAGCGATTGACCGTGCTTGTTAAGATAAATGGAGGTTTAATTGTAATGAAAAACATGATCTAAGAGTCTGTGTTGAGAGTGTAATCAGTGCCAAGTGTGTGTGAGTTTCTTTGCAAAGTTCTTATACAGTGTTTCAATTCACTTATTACTCTGACTGAGACTGTAGGTTAATTGGTTAAGAAGGGATCTTAGACCGTTGTTCATAATAGCCGACTTAGCCTAAATAACTAAATAAATACTTGATGCATTCCTTGGTCCTAGTATTTGAGCTTTACATTTACCCTTTTCTTTTTAAACACCCAAGTAACTGAGCCTTTTTGAATGTGAAATCCAAAATTTGACCCTAGTTCTTTCTTGAATATTATGGACTTTGACTCAAGCAAAAACCCTATGTTGAGGGTGGCTACCAAAAATGTCCCCTAGTTCATAGGTTGGATATTGTGCACCTCAACTCAAGCCAAAAGACTATATTAATGGTGGCTAGTAAGGAAAATCACAGTAAAAGAGGTGGAAGCTAGTGATACATAAAAAAGGGAATATGTGTTATGGGTGCAGGAAAAATGCATAGATGCCAAAATAAGAGGTAAAAAGAAGAAGAATGTGAGAACTAAAAGGTAATGAATTTAGAAATTTGATTAAGGCACCGAGAAAATTTTGAAATATGAGAAGGGAAGAATAAATCAAAAATAATAGTGTTGGTAGGGTAAAAATGTAAAATAATAGTGTCGAGGAGGTCCATTAGTCACTGCGTTCTTAATTTCATACTAAAGCCCCCTAAGCCTATGTGTCAAGCCAAGAAAGTCCTTTAGTGATCCTAGTCCAAGTAGTCGAAGGTCATACTCATGAATATAGGGCCAAGCATTTGGTATTGAGCACAGTAGTTGAATATCTATTGTGAGTGTGAGTAATTTTTGTTAGTTCCAAGAATCAAACATGAAAATACTATCATGAGTGAGATATGAGACTTTTTTTTCTGAGGGCACTTAGATTACACTGTTGATTCTAGGCTATTTCAGTAATTGTTTCTTATCCGTGGTTGCCTTGGTTTTCATTGTTGCAATATCACATATATTAATTTGCATTGGTTTATTTGATGACTATATGATATGCACTGATGAGTTAGTTTGGGGTATTTGTGATTGATTTAGAGATAATGTATGCCATCGGATTGAGGTCTCTGTGTTGCTATACTGCTTATGTAGATTGAGTCCGTATTGCTTGAGTACAAGCAACAATTTTAAGTTGAGGGTGTTGATGTGGTTCCAAAATACAACACTTCTGACGCTTAAAACTTCGAATTTTTTGTGTTCTCAAAGCGATGTTAGTGGGTTTAATGTGTTTTTATGTTTACATTGCAAGATTACAAGATTCAGTATGATTTTGAGCAATGTTCTGCATAATTGAAGTTTTTGGTAATTCATGAACTAACCAGCTGTGGTTCAATCCATGAGCCATAGAGAGTTTTCGTGAGTTAGATCCAGTAAAGTGCCAATTTTTAGATGTTGCCTCCACGAAATATCAGACAAGACGTAGATGTATTCATGAGTGGTGGATTAGGGTCGTACCTAAAGGATAAGATTTTGAAGAGTTTTTGAAAAGTTGTCTGATGAAACCCTCCATGGGCCATAAGTCAAAAGAGGACCTGTAAGAAGTCCTCGTGGAATCGAAGTCTGATTTTGGATGTTGCAGAGTACGAAGACCAGCTATGGGCCGTGATTTCTCATACGGCCCATAACCCCATCCGTAGAAGCTGCCGAATCCAGTTTACCTTTTTTTAGGATTTGTATTTTACTTATTATAAATATATTTTTAAGTCTTTTTACTAGGGAGACCTATGAGAGAGGAAAAAAACACTTTTGAGACTTCATATTTTGTGATTTTTATGTTGAAATTGTTATATTGTTATTTCTAGTGGAGAACATTGGATTTCTCGCTCTTAAATTCATTATTGTAATTATTTAATTATGCTATTCTATAATATGATTCTTTCATCTACATTGAGTATGCCTAGCTAAAATCCCCAACTATGGCTGTGAAAACCATGAAGAACTAATAAGGTAAAACTAGATAATCCGTAATTCTTAATGAGTGTGCATGCATGTATTAATTAATTCTCTTTGTTATGAATGTTTCTTATCGCTGGCCAATGTTAGAACCCAACTTATTCTTACTGACTGGATCAAGGTATTAATGAGTAGGACAATATTTTAATTAACAGGATTCAATGTGATCCCTCATCTAATCAACCTAACTAGATCAAGGGGTGGTTGTACTAGAACAAAAGGTAAGAGTTAGTAATGTCACACTGTAGGGATGAATCAAATCATGTTGTGAAATTTACCTCTCACCTAGATTAAAGGTTTTGGTAGACATAACTTACCAGTTTTTCATGCTACACACTAAAAAAGATTATGATTATCTGGGGATATTAAGTTAGGAATTCATGGGAACACAATATCCTAGTTACTTCTCTCAATGATTCTACAACACTGGCTTCTAGTTTAAGTTTACTTCGTATAATTACACAATTGCCCTTTTGGGAGATAAGTAGGTTAATTTATTTGACTTGCTCGTAATTACTCTAGGTCTAGACCATATTACCTGTGGGATCGACCTTAACCTCGGTTAGGTTATGTATTTCGATAATGTTCACTTATACCTTCAAAATGAGGTATAGTTTGGGTGACATTAAAATTTTGGCCCCACAGGCCCTACAAGTTCCCCAAGAAGGGTTGGGTTCACTCATGCCGAGTATCAAAATATGGTTACTTTTTTGTTAAGGACTGCAGCCAACAAGGGAGTCCAAGCTTGTCATGCTCCTCTTCTGGCCTCAAGAGTGATATACTTTAAAAGGATGAAGCCTCTAGAGTTTTATTGCTCCAAAGATGAAGAAAACCCTAAGAATTCATTAATGAGGTGTACAAATGTCACGACCCAAGCCTAGGTCCTAGATGTGACACAGCGAATGGGGAACACGAAGGGACCCCAAACAAGCCTCTTAACTTGTCATTACACATGCTTGGTCGCGGGAGCATACAAAGACATATAGATTAATAATGGGAGCAATAGGACTAAGGGAAAGCTTGCATAAACGTCATAATCAAGAGTCAAGAGTCAAAGCTCATACATAAATACACAACATGTCCAACAAACACCTCTAATACATAGATATGGCGGGGCCAAGACAAGCTACCAGGCTCACCCTCATAGTCAATAGAACATAAGAAAGTGTCTCAATACAAGGATAACAGTAATTCAGACCGAGGTCTCCGAAATGGAGGACTCACCAACAATCTTGGAATAGCACCGTCTAGCCACGTGGAGGAGGAGGATGATCAACTTGGGCACCGGCCCCTACATTGTAATATTATGTAGGCAAGAGTATGTGTTAGTACATTTCAATGTACTAACTATGTGGGATGAAACACAACAAGAGATAAGCATCACAATCCAAAATACATAACGATAGGCATTAGGCATAATATAGCAATATGACATGTATGATCAATGCATAAGTAAAACATACTTAAATAAATCATGCTCATATAGAATATCATATGTGAAGAGGAGACCAAGATAGATTACCAAGGTATAAACCCCTTAGGGTTAGTGATGATAGCACCCATCACCCTAGTGTGTGAGGTAGAAACGCCTCAGCAAGGTTAGTGATGATCGTACCCATCACCCTAGCGATTGAGATATCAACCCCTCAACTAGGTTGGTGATGATCGCACCTATACCCTAGTGGTTGAGCAATCAACCCCTCAACTTGGTTGGTGACGATCGCACCCATCACCCTAGTGGTTGAGCAATCAACCCCTCGACTAGGTTGGTGATGATCGCACCCATCATCCTAGTGATTGAGCCTTTAACCCCTCAACTAGGCCCCCGAATTGGGAATGGTCTACCACAACACTATAGATTTTATTCATCATGTACATAAGCTCATTTCATCATCATATAATCAATCATATCATATTTCATGCTTTAGGCTTTCATTTCCTCAATATACCATAACCAGACATTTTGTCAAACACCTTGGGGGGGGGGGGTGTAATAGGGGTAAAATAGCATGCAATTTAGAGATGAAATCATGCAGGAAAATCAATGGTAAAACCTTTAATCAACACCTTGCAACACCTCCAAGACATTAATATCAAAACCCTTCATTAAATCCAACATTAGATACAAGATTTGATGCTCAAAACTTGCTACAACAACCATACTTACATGAACTAAAATCACTATGCAGTAAATTTCTCAATATACAAGACCCACATTTAAAATCAACTTTACATCATGCAATATTAGTAAAAAGGAGGCTTAGGCACCATGGGTGGAAGGACCCAATGGTTCAATACCGCATACCCTAGCTTTTGTGAAGTTCTTGAAGAAGACTTTAATAGTGATTTGAAGTTTGGGTGAGATCCTTAAAAAAATCCTTGAGATTGGGAGTTTGGGACTTGAATTTATGTTTAGAAATGAGACTAAGTGTTTGGGGAATATTTTGGGTTATATGAGGGTGAAATAAGGCTAAGTATAGGTAAAATATGTTTGGGAAAACTTTGGACCAACACTTCGAAAAATCAGGCTAACTAGGAAAAGACAGTGTAAGAAACAATACCTCTTCGCATCGTGGAGAGGTCGCAGACCCTCACTAGAAATTACATAATTCGATTCCTTTGATTTAAAATTAAGGTTAGACCCTTTTCACCCTAATTTTGACCACTTGAAAAAGAATATGAAGTTGGATTTTCAAAATTCCAAACGGATTTTTATATATATGGAAAACAAGATTTTGGCACTTTCGAGGCACGTTATCGGGCACTTTTTGGGGTCATTTCAATATCTCCCCCTTTGGAACATTCGTCCACAAATATAGAAGAGATGTACAAGACAAGAATAATCATGAACAAATCAGACCCAACATGAATGCAACGTTACATTTTAAACATCACTTTCAAAAACCCATTATAAGTGTGAAATCATCATAAATTGCCAAATTTAACATGAATGCACATGAATGACATAGGGGTTGAAATGCAAGACATGAAGCCACGTATGGGACTTAGAATTAGTACCTTAGGCTTGAGTAGAGTGGATGAGATAAAGGTAACTCTTTTGCATGTCTGCTTCGGCCTCCCAAGTAGCTCCTTCGACTTGTTGGTTCCTCCAAAGAACCTTAACAGATGCGACTTCTTTATTCCTCAATCTCTTTACTTGTCTATATAAAATTTGAATTGGAACCTCCTCATAAGTCAAGTTATCCTCAAAAACATCTACAACATCAAAAGGTAGAATAGCATTAGGATCACCAAAACATTTTCTCAATATAGAGACATGAAACACCGGATGGACCAAATTCATCTTGCTAGGCAACCTCAACTCGTAAGCCACCTTACCAACCCTCTTTATCACTTCATAATGAACAATATACCTAGGAATCGATTTCCCTTTCTTAACAAAATGAACAAAAGCAAACCTTTCACTGGAGAAACCTTCAAATAAACCCAATCACCCACTTGGAATGCTAGGTCTCTTCTTACATCGGCATAGGATTTTGACGACTTTGAGTTGTCCTCTACCTTTCCCTAATCATATTAACCTTCTCAAGAGCATCCATAACTAGATCTGGCCCCAATAAAGCAACCTCTCTAACCTCAAACCATGCACTGGTGATCTAAAATGTCTCCCATAAATAGCCTCAAACGCAGCCATAACTATGCTAGAGTGATAGCAATTGTTGTAGGCAAACTCAATCAATGGAAGATGGTCATCCCAACCACCTTTAAGCTCCAAAACACAAGCCCTAAGCATATCCTCAAGTGTTTTAATTGTCCTCTCGGTTTGGCCATTCGTTTGAGGGTGGAAGGTCGTACTGAGGTGAACTTTGGTACCAAGACCCCTTTGAAAAGACTTCCAAAAGTGGGAAGTAAATTGTACATCACGATCCTATATAATGGATAAGGGAACCCCATGAAGCCTCACCAACTCATAGATGTACAACCTTGCATACTCTTTAGCCTCATATTTAGTCTTGACCGATAGAAAGTGAGTCGATTTCGTCACCCTATCAACCACCACCCATATGGAATCAAAATTTTTTCTAGTCTTGGACAACCCAACCACAAAATCCATATTAACTACCTCACACTTTCATGTAGGAATTTCTATGTCTTGGGTTAGGCCACCCGGGGTTTGATGTTTGGCTTTGACTTGTTGACAATTATGGCAACCGGAAACAAATTTGGCAATGTCCCTCTTTATTGCCCCCCCACCAATACACATGCCTCAAGTCTCTATACATTTTGGTGGAACCGGGGTGGATAAAATAAGTGGAATTATGGGCTTCATCAAGAATTTTCTCCCTCAAACCATCAACACATGACACACACAACCAACCTTGGCATCTAAGGGCCCTATCTCCACTTTGGGAGAAAACCTCTATCTTGCCTTTTTCACCAAGCCCATCAACTCAAGCAAGGAGGAGTCTAGATCTTGTTTTCCTATCACCTCATCAACCAACGAAGATTTAGAACTATCAAACACAACAAGATCATTACCCACATCTTCCAACATCACCCCCAATCTAGCCAACCTATGTACCTCCCTAGCCATCTCCCTTTCACCACCATCCGCATGAGTTAGGCTGCCCATGGGCACTCGACTCAAAGCATCCGCCACAACATTTGCCTTACTCGGATGGTAATGCACACTCATGTCATTGTCCATATGGAGTTCTAGCCACCTTCTTTATGTCAAGTTAAGATCTTTTTGAGTGAAGACATATTAAAGGCTCTTATGATCGGTGAAGACATCAGCATACATCCCATACAAATAATGATGCCAAATTTTTAATGTTAACACTACGACGGCTAGTTCAAGATCATGGGTAGGGTAGTTCTATTCATGCACTTTGAGTTGCCTAGATGCATAGGCTATGAACTTACCATTTTGCATTAGCAGACAATCCGAACCAACTCTAGATACATCACAATACACAACAAATCCCTCAAGCCCATCCGGTAGTGACAATATAGGAGCGGATACAAATCTATCTTTCAATGTTTGGAAACTTTTCTCACATTCATCAGTCCACCACATACTTAATCTTCTTTTGAGTCAATTTTTCCATAGGAGAAGCAATGGAGGAGAACCCATTCACAAACCTTCTATAGTAACCCGCAAGGCAAAAGAAACTCCTAATGTCCCACGGGTTCAATGGTCTAGGCCAATTCCTAATCACATCAGTTTTCTTAGGATCCACTTTTATACTATCCCCCGACACCATATATCCCAAGAATGCAACCTCCTTCAACCAAAATGCACACTTGTCATATTTATCATATAATATTTCCTCCCTCAATCTTTGCAACCCAACCCTCAAATGACCCATATGCTCCTCCCTACTATGTGAATAGATCAAAATATCATCAATAAAGACCACGACAAAGGAATCAATGTAGAGATTGAAGACCCTATTTGATAGGTCCATGAAGATGGTCGGCAGATTTGTCAATCCAAAGGATATCACCATAAATTCATAATGCCCATACCTAGTCCGGAAGGCCGTCTTTGGAATATCATGCTCCCTTAGCCTTACTTCATAGTACCCGGAGTGAAAATCAATCTTAGAGAAAAGGCTAGCCCCTTGCAATTGTTCAAACAAGTCATCAATCCTTGGAAGAGGATATCTATTCTTTATATTGACCCTATTGAGTTGCCGGTAGTCAATGCATATTCTAAGTATCCCATCTTTCTTCTTTGCAAAGAACACCGGTGCACCCCATGGTGATTGGCTAGGTCGAATAAATCCTTTCTCCAACAAATCTTTCAATTGCTCCTCTAACTCCTTCAACTCTGCCGGGGCCATACAATAAGGAGGAATGGAGATAGGTTAGGTGTCAGGAAGGAGATCTATACCAAATCTATCTCCCTTTCGGGAGGGACACCAGGAAGGTTATTTGGAAAGATATAAAGAACTTCATTTACAACCAGAACCGACTAAATGGAAGGGACTTTGGACTCCACATCCTTGACTCTCACAAGATGATACAAACACCCCTTGGAAATCAACCTATGGGTTTTAATGCATCAGATGAACCTACCCCTCACTACGATATTATGACCTTCCCACTGAAGGACGGGTTCGTTTGGAAATTGAAACTTGACCCTAGGGATTCTACAATAAATAGAACCATAGTATGCATGTAAACAATCAATCGCAAGGATAACATCAAGATCAACCATATCTAATTCAACAAGATCACAAGGTAAGATTTTATGCAAGATGCAAACTGGACAATTTCTATACACTCTCCTAGCAACAATAGAGGCACCAATAGGGGTAGACATCTCATGTAACTCTTGCAATAACTCTGACTCAACATGAAACTTTTTAGAAACAAAGGGGGTAACAAAGGAAAGGGTGGCACCTGGATCAACCAAAGCATATACATCAGGATCGAAGATTTTCAACGTATCGGTAACAACATTGGGGACCTCAACTTCTTGCCTCCCATGTAGAGCATAGAATCAATTGTGCCTTGAGGCACTACCTTGAGGACCACCTCTACCCAATGGAACCACATTTGAACCCTGAACCTTGCCATGGTTTGTAGGACAATCTACCTTGTTGTGACCAACCTCCCCAAATTCAAAACATGCATTGCAACCTTTCAAACATGGGCCCTTATGACCCCCTCCAAATCTAGGACACACATCATTAGTAGCCACACCAACAACACCTTGAGGCCTAGGGAAGTCAATGGCAAACCCCCTATTAGTAGCATGAGGAGGCCTTTGGCCTTGAAATCAAGCACCCTTGTGGAACCTACCCTCAAACCGGGCCCTCTTTGCCTCATGACCCCTCTTCTTTCTCAACTTTTCATCATGCATGTGCTCGGCATATGTCATCAACCGAGACAAGTCCATGTCACCAATAAGCAAGGTAGACCGACACTCTTCACTTACCAAATCGGAGACACCCAAAATGAACTTATTCATCCTTGACCTAGAATCGGCCACCAAGTGAGGAGCATATTATGAAAATTCATAAAATTTGAGGGCATATTCCCTCACACTCATACCACCTTGTTTCAAGTTCATAAACTCAACCAACTTTGCCTCCCTAAGCTCAAGAGAGAAGAACCAATTAAGAAGACCAATTTGAATTACTCCCAAAGAACCACATAGCGATTACCCTTCTTGCCTTTCCATTGATCAAACCAAATTTATGCCACGCCCTCAATTTGGTATACCGCTAACTCTGCCTTCTCATTTTGCCCAACACCCATGATCAATAAGATTTTGTAGATTTTATTAATAAACTCTTATGGATCCTCATCCACCTTTGACCCACGGAAAACCGAAGGGTTCATCCTCATGAAGTCCTTTACCCTAGCTCCCGGGGTAGTAGTATGAGGTTCTTAGGCCCCTTGTTGGACTTGGTTGGCCACCACATGGGCAAGCATAGCAAGAGCATCCCGGAGCTCACCATTGGTAGGTTGCTCCTCTGGAGTTTGGGCATGTCTTCCTGTAGTGTTGGGCATGGTCTAGCATAACAAACAACTATCGTTAGGACGAACAACTTATCACAACTCTAAAGCATGACTTAGAACATGAAGAAGGGAAATGTTTCCTAAAATGTCTCATAGACTCCTACACATAGTGATGGCGCGCTTCACAACCATGAATAGGACTCTATTCGATGCGGTGTGTTGAACTCAGAAGATATATCAACCTAATGCTTTAATTCGAAGTTTGTCATGACCAAAGCCTAGGTCCTAGACGTTACATGCTGAATGGGGAACCCGAAGGGACCCCAAACAAGCCTCTTAAGTTGTCATTACACATCCTTGGTCGCAGAAGCATACAAAGACATATAGATTAAGAATGGGGCAATGAGACTAAAGGAAAGCTTGCATAAATGTCATAATAAAGAGTCAAGAGTCAAATATCATGCATAAATACACAACATGTCCAAGAAACACCTATTATACAATGATATATCGGGGCCCAAGACAAGCTACCAGGCTCACCCTCATAGTCAATAGAACATAAGAATGTGTCTCAATATAAGGATAATAGTAATTTACACCAAGGTCCCCAAAATGGAGGACTCACCAACAAGCTTGGAATAGCACCGTCTAGCCACATGGAGGAGAAGGATGATCAACTTGGGCACCGGACGCTACATGGTGATATCATGTAGGCAAGAGTATGCTTTAGTATGTTTGAATGTACTAAGTATGTGGGATGCAATACAATAAGAGATAAGTATCATAATTTAAAATGTATAACGACAGGCAATAGGCATAATATAGAAATATGACATGTATGATCAATGCATAAGTACAACATGCTTAAGTAAATCATGCTCATATAGAATATCATATGTGAAGAGGAGACCAAGATAGATTACTAAGGTATAAAACTCTTTGCGTTGGTGATGATAGAACCCATCACCATAGTGTGTGAGGTACAAACCCCTCAGTAAGTTTAGTGATGATCGCACCCATCACCTTAGTTATTGAGATATCAACCCCTCAACTAGTTTGGTGATGGTAGCACCCATCACCCTAGTGGTTGAGCAATCAACCCCTCAACTAGGTTGGTGATGATCGCACCCATCACCCTAGTTGTTGAGCAATCCATCCCTCAACTAGGTTGGTGATGATCACACCCATCACCCTAGTGTTTGAGTCTCTGACCCCTCAACTAGGCCCCCGAACTGGGAATGGTCTACCACAACACTTTAGATAGTATTCATCATGTATATAAGCTCATTTGATCAACATGTAATCAATCATATCATATCTCATGCTTTAGAACTTCATTTCCTAAAGATACTATAACCATACATTTTGTCAAACACCTTTTGGGTGTGTAAAGGGGGTAAAAGAGCATGCAGTTTAGAGATGAAATCATGAAGAAATATTAGTGGTAAACCCTGTAACCAACACCTTGTAACAACCCCAAGACATTCATATCAAAACCCTCATCAAATCTAACATTAGATCTAAGATTTGAAGCTCAAAACATGGTAAAACAACCATACTTTTATTAACTAAAATCACTGTGCAGTAAATTTCTCAATATACAAGACCCGCAGGTAACATCAACTTTAAGTCATGTAATATTAGTAAAAAGGAGGCTTAGGCACTATGGGTTGAAGGACTAAATGGTTCAACACCACATGCCTTAGCCTTTGTGAAGTTCTTTAAGAAGACTTTAATGGAGATTTGAAGCTAGGGCGAGATCCTTGAAGAAATCCTTGAGATTGGTGTTGAGTTTGGAACTTAAATTTAGGGTTAGAAATGAGTCTAAGTGTTTGGGGAAATATTGGGGTATGTTTTGGGTTATATGAGGGTTAAATAAGGCTAAGTATAGGTGAAAATACATTTGGGGAAACTTAGGTCCAACACTTAGAAAAGTCAGGGTGAACTAGGAAAAGACAGTGCAGGAAATGCACCTCTTCGCGTCGCGGAGAGATCGCGAACCCTCATTGAAAATTGCACCAAGTTCAAATTTCATAATTCGATTCCTTTGCTTTAAAATCGAGATTTGACTCTTCTCACCCTAATTTTGACCCCATGAACAATAATATGAAGTCAGATTTTCAAAATTCAAAATGGATTTTTAGATATATGGAAAATAAGATTTTGGGCACTTTCGAGGCACGTTTTTCGACACTTTTTGGGGTCATTTCAACTAAGTTCCTACTAATATTGAGGGTAAGCTCAGAAGATAAAGTGAAACTTGTGGCCTATCAATTCAAAGGCCTTGCTTAAATTTGGTTTTGTCAATGGAAGATAAAGAGGGAGAATGATGATCCTATTCCATGGGAAGAATTCAAAGCCACCTTCCTTAAAGGTGTCTTTCCTATTTAATTAAGCGAAGAAAACATGATGGCGTTCATGAAGATTAAACAAAGATCCATGATTGTGAGGGAGTACTCCCACAAATTCAACAAACTCCGCAAATATTCTTTTCACTTGGTTGCTGACTCGAGGGTAAAGATGAAAAAATTTGTGTCGGGGATATCCGACTTGGTTAATGAAGAATATCACACCACTATGCTTGTTGGTGATATGGACTTATATCGTCTCATGACTTATGACAAGAAAGTTGAAGGGGAAAAGCTTAGAAAGAGAAAGAGTGCAGAGTCTAAGAGGGCCTGTTATGCTTCGGGATTTCAAGGTGCTAGAGGCGGTCATTTCAAACAAGGCCACAAATTTAACAGCCAAGGGTCAACAAATAATCCAAAGAGAATATTCTTCAATGAGAAGGTCACCAAACCTATGTTCAAGGTAGAAATGGTGGAATGACTCTTCCATAGTGCCTGAATGTGGAAGGAATCACAGTGGCAAATTCATGAGAGGCTCTAATTCTTGCTATGAGTATGACAAGGTAGGCCACAAGATTCTTGATTTCCTTTATGCTCCAAACAAGGGGAGATATGTTCGCCTTAAGGACACAGTGCCCATGGAGATTAAAGGGGACAAAGTGGTCAACAAGGAGGTGCTCCACGTTACAATCGGTTCTATGGAACTAACAAATGACCATATTGCTTTTATGGATTTGATTAACAGGATCTTCAAACCGTATATGGATATGTTTGTGGTGGTGCTTATAGATGATATATTGGTTTACTCACAGGAAGTGAAAGAGCATGAAAATCATTTGAGGATTGCATTGCAAACTTTGAGAGATAGACAACTCTTTGCAAAATTTAGCAAATATGAATTTTTGCTAAGAGAGGAGGCTTTACTTGGTCACATTATTTTGGGTGATTGTACTAGGGTTGACTTAAAGAAAATAAAAGTTGTGAAGAATTGGCCTAGACCAATCTCCGATCTGATATTAGAATATTCTTGGCTTTGGTCGATTACTATAGGAGGTTTGTTGAGGCATTTTCCTCCATTGCTTCTCCTCTGACGAAAATGATCCAAAAGAAGGTAATATTCTAATGGTCAATTGAATGTAAAAAGAGTTTTCATATATTTCATGATCATCTTACTTCGACTTCTATTTTGACCTTGCTCAAAGGATCAGATGGATTTTTTGTGTATTTTGATGCCTCACATACAAGCTTGTGTTGTGTACAGATGCAACATGGAAAGGTCATTGCCTATGCTTCAAAGCAAGTAAAGGTGCATTAAATGAACTATCTAATGCAAGGTCATTGATTTTATGTATGCATGAACGATTTGACGACACTATCTCTATGGGGTACATGTTGAATTCACCGATAACAATAGTTTGCAATATGTGTTTAGCCAAAAGGATTTGACCCTAAGAGAAAGAAGATGGTTAAAACTTTTGAAAGACTATGACATGAGTGTGATGTATCAACCTGACAAAGCTAATATTGTAGACGATGCATTGAGTAGAATGTCTATGGCAACGTGGCTCATGTCGAAGGTTGAAGTAAAGGATTTGTCAAAGAATTGCCCATTTGTCTTGATGGGGGTAAGGTTTAATAACATGACCAATAGTGGTGTGTTAGTACCTAATGGGGTGGAATCCTCTCTAATGGATGAAGTTCAGACAAAGCAAGACATGGATTCTACTTTGGTGGAGTTGAAGTTTTAGTGGATGATAAAAAGGTAGAAGTCTTCTCACAAGGGGGAGATGAAATATTGTGATATGAAGGTCGATTATGCATACCCAATATGGATGGGCTAAGGGATAAGATATTTGATGAAGCTCATAACTCCAAATACTTTATTCATCTAGGATCCATCAAAATGTATAAAGACTTGAGAGAAGTATATTGGTGGAATGGCATGATGAAAAACATAGCCAAACGTGTGATGAAATACTAAAGATTATGCCAAGGTTTATGTTCAAGAGTTGGTGAAGTTGTATGGGGCACCATTGTCCATTATATTTGTTAGAGGTGCTTAATTCACTTCCCATTTTTGGAAGTTATTCCAAAAGAGCCTTGGCACGAAGGTGAAATTAAGTATCGTATTTCATCTCCAAACAGATGGACAAGCCAAAAGGACAATACAGACCTTGTAGAATATGTTGAGGACTTGCATTCTTGATTTCAGAGGAAGTTGGATGATCACTTACCTCTTATTGAATTTTCTTATAACAATAGTTTCTATTGAAGTATTGGTATGCCCCATTCGAAGCATTATATGGTGGAAAGTGTAGATCACTAGTGGGATGGTTTGAAGTTGGAGAGATGTCCTTATTTGGACTGGATTTGGTACTTGATGCTATGGAGAAGGTGAATGTCATAAATCGAAAGATTGAAGGCTACCAAAAGTGGTCAAAAGTGATATGTTGATATGATGAGGAGAGAACTAGAATTTGATGAAGGTGATTGGTATATTTGAAAGTTTTCCCAATGAATGAAGTGATGCGTTTTTGTAAGAAAGGCAAATTGAGCCTTAGGTATGTGGGACCTTATGAAATAATAAAGAGAATTGGAAACGTAGATTACAAGTTAGCTTTTTCCCATGGAATTAGCTGTGGTTCATCTGGTGTTTCATGTTCCCATACTATTAAAATGCTTGGGTGATACAATTTCTATTGTTCTATTAAAAGATGTGTGTATTGAGATACAATTTCTAATGAGGTTGCATTCGTTAAAGTCTTATGGGGAAATTCACAAGTTGAAAATACTACTTGGGATATTAAAGCGGACATGATGGAATGATACTCTTATCTCTTTCCTTCTACACAAGCCTAAGGTACTTAATATGATCCATTCCTTCAAAATCCTCACGAATGCATATCCCATATTAGATTACATACATGCATGATTATGAAATTGTTTTTGAATGATGGTTTAATGCATAAGTTTGATATTTTTATGAAAATGATGATTAAGTTGCATTTTTGCATATATGCTATGACTATGACTCTGTTTATATTCTATTAAAGCGTAATTCTGTCTCATTCGAGGACGAATGATTCAAAGAGAGAGATAATGTAACACCTCTCCTCTTTCTGGGCTTAGAAAATTTAAATACTGAGAAATGTTGATGGTCAGGTTGTACGAGCCAGTATACAACACATAAAAGAATCCACAGGTCATAGGTGGAATTATGGAAGGTACCCGGTGAAAGTGGAAAATGAAGAATTTATGGAAGTTGATTTACGATTTAGTAGATGAGCCGTATGTTCTCCTACTGCACATAAGTAGGTTTCGTAGGTGGAAGCCCTAGAGAACCAAACTTTTTCTAAGTCCATGGTCTTCCTACAAAGGGTTCCTTGGCCCATATGTTTATTATGAGCCATACTGCATGTTCATGGATTAGAAG
>JAPFFP010088102.1:0-21326 GCA_026153255.1 Solanum medicagineum
TTAGCGTCCATTTGTCCAAACCATGTCATGCTTCATTTGAATTGTACTAGTAGTGTAAGATGTGGGGTGTTACAGTGTCAATGTCTCTCCCTTGGGAACATTCGTCCCTGAATGTCAAAGAAATATACATAAGAAGAGTAATCATGGAGAAATCAGCCCCAACAAGAATGCAACAACACAATTAAAACATCATTTTTATAATCCATCATAAGTGTCAAAATCACCATGAACTTGTCAACTTAAACATGAATGCATGCAAATGACATAGGGCTGAAACATAAGATTTGAGATCATAAAAAGGACTTGATTTGTTATCATAACTTGAATTGAGTGAAAGAGGTACGAAAATTGCTTTTTCATACTTGCTATAGCTCCCTGAGAGACACTTTTGACTTGACGATCCTTCCAAAGGGCCTTGACGAACTCTACATCCTTATTAATCAACTCTTCGACCCTTCCATCCAATACCTCCACTGGGACCTCCTCCTAAGCCAACTCATCCTCCACAAAACCTTCAACCTCAAGGAGTTCTATAGCACTAGAGTCACCAACACTTACCCTCAGCCTTGAATCATGAAGAATCGGATAAACCATATCCATATCCATAGGCAATTCCCATTGGTATGCAACCTCACCAATATACTCTATAAGGACTCATAAACAACAAACTCAACTCCATTCCTTGCAAAACCAGACCACACCCCTTCATGTGTGGGACTTCCAAGGGAACCCAATCATCAACACAAGCACACATGGCGTACCTTAGTATCTAATGACACCATCTCCCCCTTGGGAGAAAAACCCCACTTTATCATCTCTCACTAAGGTCTTCAACTCTACCAAGGCATGGTCAAGGTCTTGCTTCACTTTCACCTAATCAACCAAGAAAGATCTATAACCATTAGACCCCACTACACCACCATAACCAACCTCTTACAACCTAAGTCCCAATTAGCCAACCGATGGACCTCTCTAGTCACCTCTTTGCCACACCCATAGGTACCCTACTCAAAGCATCCACCACAACATTAGCCTTACCAGGATGATTGTGTACAGTCATATCATAATCCTTAAGTAACTCTAGCCACATTCTTGTTACCCAAAATTCACACTTTTCATAATTAGCAAATAACCTCTCATTCCCCAATACTTACAACACTACCCCTAAATGATTCACAAGCTCGAAATAAGTCAATAATCCATTACTAGAGACTACCACAATCAAGCCGAGGTAGGGTTTTAAGAACCTATTCATGAAATCCATCAAAATACCCAGTGCACTAGTCAATCAACCAACCCACCACGACTAAAAATGCTCACTCCTAGTTTGAAAAGACATTTGGGAATATCACCTACCGTCATCCTCACTTGGGGACAAACTTTGAACTGAAGATCATTCTAAGAAAAGTGATAAGGCTTTTGTGGTTGACCAAATTGATTGTCTATCCATAACCATCATATTACAACCTTACAGGTTCTACGCTCGTTGGAAGCATGATATGCATGTAGCCAAACCACCCCAAGACCTCCGACCCATCAAGCCAAGTTCAACCAAGATCACAAGACAAGACTCTATGCAATAACAACATGGGGCAACCTTTATAAAACTTTCTATGAACAAAGAAGTTCTGAAAGAAATAGTGATACCCGAAACTATTAAAGCATGCACATCAAATCAAAAACCTTTAACATATCGGAAACAACATTGAGTGCATCCTCCCCTCTTGTATTAGGCATGATCGAGCATACTAAGAGCAATCATTAGGGGGAAAACCTTATGGTAACTCCTATAACACGACATAGGGTAAGACAAAGGGAGAAATTTTCTAAAACACCTCATAGCCTCTTATTCATAGACATGGTGTGCTTTACAACCATGAAAAAAACTCTAACTAACGTAGTGTGTTGGACTCCAAGGATCACTAACAACCTAGTGCTCTGATACCAAGTTTGTCACAATCCAAACTATGGACTAGACATGACAAGGTGAATGGAAAACTTGAAGGAACCCCAAACAAGCCTCTTAGCATCATACACACATCCTTGGTCATGAAAGAAAGAATGAACAACAAGAGAAAACATAAACAAGGAAAATTGGGACTAAGGAACAAAGGTTAGTACTTAAATAACATAGATGAGTCAAAACTCATGAATAATACATAACTTGTCCAATAACAACTCTAGACATAGAAATTAGTGGGGGCCAAGAAAAGCAACCGGGCTCACCCTCATAGTCATAAGTTTCCAACATAAGAAGAGTTAATACATAGCAGAAATCCAAAGAATTATGTCCTCAGAATTGAAGACTCACCAACTTCCTTGAATAGATATTACTAGCCACGCAGAGGATGATGATGATCAAGTGGAGCTCTGGTTCCTACATGGTAACATCATGCAGGTATAGATGTTTGAATGTACTAAGTATGTAGGAGATAATGCAACAAGAGATAGGCAACATAGTCAAATTGTACAATGATAAGCAGTAGATAGCATAATAGCAATATGCATGTATGATCGATGCTTAAGTAAATCATGCTTTGCAAATTATTCAATTTGTATAGATCATAATACATAAGTGTGTGAATAGACTTCAACCGACATAGAATAAGACCAAGTGAGCTACAACTTCGAATCTCGATGATTACCCCTCATCGGTAAAAAGGTGGTCTACATTTAAAGGTAAACCATACTTCACCTTAAGGGAGCCCATCCCATTTTGGAGAAGTAACCTTCCTTACAGGAGCCTGTCCCATTTCAGAAAGGATTTCATGAGTAATTTTACCTTACGGGAGCCCATCCCATTTCAAAAAAGTAACCTTCCTTATGGAAGTCCTACCTATTTTAGAAAGGACTTCATAAGTAATTTCACCTTATGGGAGCCCATCCCATTTCGAAAATGTAACCCTTTTTATGGGAGCCCATCCTATTTTAAAAAGGATTTCATGAGTATTTTCATCTTATGAGAGCCCATCCTATTTTGGAATGGATTTCATGAGTAATTTCATCTTACGGGAGCCCGTCCCATTTCAGAAAAGTAACTTCAATAGAAAGTGCATTAAATGGATCTACTAGTATTGCAAGGGTATAACATAGTCCTATGATGGCACATAGTTAAAGGAAAAAGAGCAAACCCTCCATCCATTGGTGCTAAGCCTAATCCCACGGAATAATTGGAATAATCATAACTTTAATAACTTATTAGAAACATAGAATCATTACATGAGTAGCTCTTAAATATCCTTGATCTCTAATAGTGATCCAATTTAACAACATAAGAATAGATCATCATCAAACATTATCCTTGTATTAACATCAAAAGGCTCACCAGAGGTATAATGTTTCAAAAAAGGACCCAAACAAGCCTTTTAGAATATCAACGACGCATCCTTTGTCATGAAAACAAAGTAAACAACAACAAAAGATATAATAAAAAGGGAAGCTTTTTTCGGGATGAAGGGAAGCCTTTGATAATTATTAAAGCATTAAGGAGTCAAACTCAAGCAAAAGTACATCGTAGTATCCAACAACACCTCTAACATGAAATGAAGTGGGGGCCAAGATACTTTCGGGGCTCACCATCATAGTATCAAGTGTTCATCATAAAGAAATATTAAATAGCAAGAGTAGCATAGATAGTGTCCATGGACTTGAGGACTCACCAAAGTTTATCTTTCGAAGTACAAAACTAGCCATGTGGAGGATGATCAAATGGTGCTCCAATCCCAAATGGTAATATGCTATAGGCATTCAGTATGCGTTAGTACATTTGAATGTACTAAGTATGTAGGATGCAATTCAACAAAACATAAGGCAATATAATCAAAATGGATAATAATAAGCAATGGATAAGTGTAATCTCAATATGGCATGCATGATCGATGGTTGAAGTAAAAGATGCTTGTAAATCATTCAACTTGCATAGAGCATAATACATGTGTAGGAAGAGACCCTAACTGATAAAAGTTAGAGCAAGTGAGCTACAACTTGGATTTCCGATGATTAACCCTCATCAGTAAAGAGGTGGTCAACTTGTCAAAGTAAACCATACTTCACCCTATGGGAGCTCGTTCCATTTCAGAGAAGTAACCCTCCTTACGGGAACCCGTCCCATTTCAGAGTGGACTTCATGATAAAGTGCACTAAATGGATCTATTAGTATAGCAAGGCTAAAGCATAATCCTATGTTGGCATATAGTTTGAGGAAAGGATTATGGACCCTTGAAGATAGTCCATACCGACATCCAATCTATCAGTGCAAAGTCAAATCCCACGAAATACTTGAAATTATCATACTTTAATCATGACATGAATAGCTTGTAAGAACATGACTTGAGTAACTCATAAACATGCTTGACCTTAAATGATGAACATAACTTGAAATGTGAGAGTAAATCATAATCATTCATGAACCCTTGCTTTAACATGAATGGCTCAGAAGAGCTAAATATCTTGAAATATGGCTTAACTTGATACTTGTAACATCATATATACTTTTCATGAATTTAATACATACTTGAAAGCCCTTATCATCATATAGTCACTTGACTTACATATCATGAAATAGATCATCAATAACTTGAGAATTCTTGACTTGACATTTATTAAATACTTGGTGGGTTCATGATACTAGTTTATAATCAATCAATTCGAGATTAAAATAAGATGAGAAAACTTAATGTAAATCAACCCACCAACATGTAGTAAAACTCTCATGTAAGGTATCTTGAAATCCATCATCAAAACTCATAATAGATCATAGTTTCATGGCTCAAAACATGTATCGTCTCAATAGATATAATCAAATCATGGTATAAGCTTGAAATAACTAGTCATGCATAATCAATCAATGTTTCATAAATACCTCAACATAATTTATACTCATAATTCATAATAAGCAATACCCATAGGTAATACAACTTGAAAACATGCAATTTTCATGAAAAGGAAGATTAGGCTCGATGGGTGAAAGGACCCAATGAATGAAACCCACAAATCTCAAACTTGAGTTTTCTTGATACAAGCTTAAGGAGAACTTAGAGCTTGAAGAGTATCCTTGAGTTCCAAAGTAAAGCTTCAAATGCTTGAAATTTGAATGACATATTTGGTCAAGTCTTTGAGCAGTTTTTGGGAGGGTTTGGAGTGATATATAGTTGAGAAATGGCTAAGTATGGGTGTATTCACACATAAGTGGGCATGGGGCTGTGACTCCAATGCGCTTGACGACACAAAAACATTGAGGAAACACATGTACTGGTCTGCGTCTATCCACGAGGCGGACCCATCGCAGAGAAAAGAATAACACTTATCAACGCCTTGTCTGTGTTGCGGCATGGTTGTAGATGCACACTGTTTTACAAAAATTAGCTAAATTAATTTTTGCTATGGGGTCTACAAAAATTCAGTATATACCCATTTTCCACTCAATTCTACCTCCTGATCGAGGATATAATGTTGAATTTTCAATATCATGCACAAATTTTGAGATATATGAAAATTACAATAATGGACATTTTTGAAGCAAATTTTGGGGCGTTTCAGGAGTTGAAGGCTATGCTTGCCGAAGTGCCACTGGATTCTCATCATTCTTTATTAGGCTGGGCTCCAAAATATGATGTTCCTCAACTAATCAGTCCAACTGGTGCAAAATCTCCACCATAAATAGAGCCTGTAGATCAAAACTAGAAATGGGATGGAGATGGCCATCTTCAGTGTTGACTCATGTATCAACCCAATGATGAGTCAGGCCCAATCCATGTCGTAGCCAGCCAAGATGCTGGCAACCAAAACTGCATGCTCCAACATAAGTGTATTATCGGCCAATCTTAGCCAGATGTATGATCTAACAATGGTCCACCAAAACTTGGCGGGAAAGCTAAGTGAAGCCTTTACATCAGCTCTGTATGGGTGGTGACCCAATTAGGCTCTCTACCCTGCTCTGCTATATGACTGGCCACCCATCTTAACAGTGTGGTCTGATGCTCATGATCCTTCATAACGAACGGGTTCTTAGCCTGCCCCAACTAGTAATCAAACTCCGCTGTAGATCTGGGGGCACGATACTTGGGACCAAAAAGCACATGGAAGATAGTCTCCTTTGAAATATCTACCAGTTGACGTCCTACTCGTATCTCTATCAACCTGGTCTGAGTAAGAGGATTCTTTCCCTTGGGAAGAGTACACTGTATGGTGGTTGTGTACAATGCATAAAACTCTCTCACCAAAATCAGGATGTACCTACAAGAGATTCTGTCAGCCACATGTGCCCATAACGAATCATCAGGTCTTATAGAACTAGGACACGACTAAGTTCATCAGAAATCATCCTGGGCTCCTCATATATAGAATGGGTAGGCTTGCCCCACTCCTTGGGCTGTATGCACTCTAAAAAATATCTCGTCTTTCACCTCGATGGACCATCGATTAGCACGGGTATTCAGTGATGATGAAGAAGATGGTGCGATGGAGGACTCGACATCTCCTTAGTCCTCCGAGACCTCCTTAGAACTAGACTCCTCTCTTAATCACGTCATCAGGGGCATGCTACTCCCACTCTTATCACTATCTTCATCTATAGACTTGGAAGTACTATCAACCTGAGCCTAAGTACAGTCATCTCTGGTTGCGTCTACTCTGGTCTGTGGTACCTCAGCCTCAGGGTCTGGTGAGACATCGAGGATCTCTAGTGACCCACTCGGCTGAGGGGTCTGCTCATCATCAATAGGCTCATCCCTGAGCTTCCTCCTAAATTCCTCGATCCATGAGTGATTTCCTTTTGGGGCTATAGTACCTGAAACATAGAAACACAACACGGTTAGACCCAAGAATCAAGAAATAAAATGCAAAAAGTTACTTGAATCAGTTGCAGAAGGGTTCTATGAAAGCCTCTTTATGAGTCGTAAAGTGCTCTTGTAGACCAGTGCTTCAGACAAATATTGGTCATTGATAAAGTCTATGAGACCTAGGTACGACTCGTAAAGTGGTTTACGAGTCGTAGACTAGGTCGTATAAAATTCTAAAGAGTAATTAAAAATAGACAGGGATCTATGAGACCTATCTACAAGTTGTAAAGTGATCTACGACTCCTAAAAGGTCTCATCTAATGAATACTAAGAAAACATAAAGTTTCTGGAATTTCACACAAGGACAATTACGACTCGTAGATTTCTCTATGGATCATAAAAACCTCTCGTGAATCAGAAAGTTCAGGCACCTGATGTTCTAAATCCATCACACGAACCCCAAAGAAAAACTTCAATACTTAATTCTATCAGTATCGAAGCAAGAACACACATTCCCACATGATTATCACATAACAACAATTACCCACAACTATTTTAACATATATTCACCCTATCAAAATGATCTATCATCAAAAACCCTACAATTCCAACTATCTAAAATTGACTCAAACAATATCATGATCTTATGTTATCAATAAACAATTTACAATCATAAACTATTTTCAATACTATTCAATTGAACTTGGTGGATGATCCCATAGGCACAACATTTATCAATCCCAAAGCCAAATATACGCAATTTCCGAAATCTATTAAGAAATTCAATCAAGGGCAACACTAATTTCACATTCACAATTCAAATTCAACAAGAATTTCATGCTTAAACACCAAATCTATCACGATCATCACACCAAATAATTAAGAACAAGGCAAATTTAGAGATTAACATTAAACCAAGAAACTTACAAAAATACTGATTCACTTGAAGGAGACAGAGAAGGTGAATGAACAAAAATCCTAGGTGCTGGAAATCTCGCTGGAAAATGGTCAATGATGGCCGAAAATTAGAGGGAAAGGGAAAATTTGGGTTATTTGAAGTCAATTAGGTCAAAAGTGTGGTCAAAATAATTTGACCCCTCTTTTATACCTTTATCAGATTAGCTATTAAAATTACCGGGCTTGGGTCTACGAAACCCCAACTATGAGTTGTAGATGGATCTACAACTCGTAAGTCATGGTCTCATAGAACCCTCAAAAATTAGGAAAATTCTACAAACTTACCTGAGGTCTACGAACCCCATTCACGGTTTGTAGATTGATTTATGAGTCGTAAAGTTCGCTCTTGGATTGGAGTGCACAATTTTCCTGCTTACTGGGAATTTCTACGAGATAGGGTATGAGTCGTAAACTAATCTACGACTCGTAGACCCATTCGTAGAAACTGGAGTTGATGCTTTTCTTAGCCAAATCTACTGACTTAGTCCTGTACTTGCATAATCTTCATGAAATACGCAATTAGCCAATATGCAACCAACCGAATGCCAAAAATAGCAGTCAAAACAAGCAAAAACAACTACCTATGAATTCAAAAACTGACACATATAACTATCCAATAAAATCAAAAACCTTGGGTTGGCTCCCAAGTAGAGCCTAATTTATTGTCGCGGCACGACGTAGACAAATGGGTTGCTAGACTTCACCAATTGTTGGAACCTCACTTTGTGCTCATCGATATGCTTTATGGACTGACGAATGTTGAAGATAACTTCTTCATCATTCAGCCAAAACCCAAGTTGACCAGTTTCCATATCCACTAGAGTTGTCCCAGTCAGTGGCTAGGAATGGCCTTCCCAAGATGATTGAGACATCGAAATCCACCTCATAATCAAGAATGACAAAGTCCAGGGGGAACATGAATTTCGTTGCTTTAACCAACACATCGTAGAGTATCCCTACAAGATTCTTTACCATTTGATAAGCCATTAAAAACCGCATGATAGTTGGAGTAGGGGCACCCAAACCAATTTTTTTGTAAACCGCAAAAGGCATCAAATTGATACTAGCATCTAAATCACATAATGCCCTCATGAACTCTACATCTCCTATAGAGTAGGGTATAGTGAAAACACTTAGGTCTTGACATTTTTGAGTTAAGGACTTTGTAGTGATGACATTGCAAATTGAAACTCCTGAGAAAGCTCCTGACTTGAAGTGCGCTTCTTGGTGATCAAGTCCTTCATATACATTGCATAGCCCAACATTTTGTCCAAACGTTCATTGAGAGAGATATTGATAGATAGCTACTTGAGCATGGAGAAAAAGTTCTTGAACTTGCTTTCCTCCTCCCTCTTGTTAATTTTTTGAGGGAAAGGAAGAGGAGTCCTAGGGACAGGCTTAATCTTTTGTGGCTCTTTAGCTGCTTCACTCACCCCATCCTTACCACGATCATCTCCTTCATACACATCCTTTGTGCAACCATCTTATCACCAATATATTCTTCATTAATCGGTATTGGTGGATCAATTGAAAAGACCCCAAAAAGTGCCCAAAAAATGTGCCTTGGAAATGCCTGGAATCTTAATTTCCATATATCTCAAAATCTGTGTGTTATTTTGAAATCCAACTTCATATTCGTTTTCAGGGGGTCAAATTTAGGGGGAAAAGGATCTAACCCCAATTTTAGAGCAAACGAATCACAATTTCAATTTTTAAAGTGGCGAATTCGAGTGTTGTTTACACGTTACCCTCCCGATGCGCACCAGGCTTATTTTGGTGAAAGCTTTTATTTTTTGTCCAAGACTTCTAATCTTGGGCCTAAGCCGCCCCACATGAAGAAATACCTATACTTAGCCTTATTTTACCCTCATATCATCCAAAAACATTCCCAACACTCACTCAATCACTTAGACTAATATTTCTCCCAAATTCAAGTCCCAAAAACCCTTATCCAGATCCAAGGATTTCCTTCAAGCTTTAAACCTCCATTTTCATTCTTCATCAAGAGTTTCTCCAAAGCTAAGGTATGTGGGTTTATTTCATGGGTTCATTTCACCCATGATGCCCAAGCTTCCTTTTACATAAAGTTGCATGATTTAAAGTTGATTTACTCACGAGTCTTGCTTGAAATTCACTGCATACTATGTTAAAGCTATGCTAAATTGTGACTTTTTTGCTATGTTTTGAGCTATAAATCTTGGATCTATTCAAAGATTTGATGAGGGATTTTGATGTATATTACTTGAGGGTATTGCAAGGTGTTGACTGATGGTTTTAGAATATATTTTCTAGCATGATTTAATCTCTATACTTCATGGTTTTATACTAGCATTACACACCCTCTAAGTGTTTGATAAAATGTCCGGATGTGGTTTCTTGAGGAATTGAAAGTCCAGTGCATATCTTATAAGTTAAATGACTTTATGATGATGAAATGAATGTATATAGGAACTATATTTATGGGAATTATCTATATTATCCTAAGATCGCCATGCCTTGATAAGGGGTACCACGCCTTGACCACTATGATAAAAGGGATGATATTCATTATCCAAATTGTGAGGTTGATACCTTAGAGGTGGGTGGTGTATGTTAATGACCAAATTGAGAGGTTGATACCTCAATCACCTAGGATAGGATATGGTAAGCCCATTAGCCAAAGGATCATTTCTTTCTACTTACATACTATGTTCTATATAAGCATGATTTTACTTCAAGCACCATTCATATATGTCACATTATTGTTATGCTATCTATTGCCTATGTTTATGCATTATGATTATGTTGCTTATGTCCCCTTGCATTGCTTCCTACATACTTAGTACATTTCAATGTACTAACGCATATTCTATGCCTACATGATGTTACTATGTAGGAACCTGAGCTCCATTTGGTCATTATCCTCCTCCACGTGGCTAGTGGTATACATTCAAGCTAGTTGGTGAGTCCTCAATTCTGAGGAAATTTGTTTTCATGCCTATACTATGTATTAAAGACTATTTTTCCTTTTGATATGCCTTGACTATGAGGGTGAGCCCAATTGCTTGTCTTCGGCCCCGCTAAGCTCTATGTTAGAGGTGTTGTTGGACAAGATATGTATTATGCTTGAGCTTTGACTCACTTATGATATTCAAGCTATTTAAATATAAATCTCTCTCCCTTAATCCCAATTCCCCTTGTTCATGTTTCCTATGTTGATTTATCTTGCTTCCGCGACCAAGGATGTGTGATGATATGCTATGAGGCCTGTTTGGGGTCCCTTCGGGTTCCCTATTCGTCGGTCACGTCTAGGCCCTAGGCTTGGGTCATGACAAAGATAGTATCAGAGAACTAGGTTGATAGATCCTCAGAGTCCAACACACAATGTAAATTAGAGTCTTATTCATAGTTGTGTTGTGTATCACAACTATGATTAGGAGGCTATGAGACGTTTCAGGAAAAGTTTCCCTTCTTCATGTTCCATGTCGTGTTATAGAGTTGGGGTAAGTTTTACCTGTAATGATTATTCTTCTCTATGCTAGATCATGTCTTACACCTGAGGAAGAAGGGCCCAAACTCCCAAGGAGCAACCTACCAATGGTGAGCTCCGGGATTCTCTCACTATGCTTGCCCAAGTTGTGACCAACCAAGTCAACCAAGGGGCCCAAGCCCCTCATTAAACTACCCTGAGAGCTAGGGTAATAGACTTCGTGAGGATGAATCCTTCGGTGTTTTTTGGGTCAAAGGTAGATGAAGATCTGCCGAAGTTCATTAGTGAGGTCTACAAGATTTTGAAAATCATTAGTGTTAGGCCAAATGAGAAGGAAGAGTTAGCAGTGTACCAACTCAAATGGATAGCCAAAATATGGTATGATCAACGGAAGGCTGAGAAGCGAATTGGTAATGTGGTGCTTTGGGTGGAGTTCAAATTGGATTTCCTTTATCAGTTTTCCCTCTTGAGCTTAGGAAAGCTTAAATGGTAGAGTTTATGAACTTGGATCAAGGTGCTATAAGTGTGAGGGAGTATGCCCTCAAGTTCAATCAACTTTCAAACTATGCTCCTCACTTAATGGCCGACTCTAAATCTAGGATGAATAAGTTTGTTATGGGGATCTCTGACTAGGTGAGTGAAGAATGCTGATCAGCCTTGCTAATTAGTGACATGGACTTATCTTGGTTGATGACTTATGCCGAGCAATTGGAGGAAGAGAATATGAGGAAGAGGAGAGCTAAAGAGGCCAAAAGAGCCTATTTTGAAGGGAAGTTCCAAAGTCCTAAGGATAGTTATGATGCTATGTGTCCAACATGTGGTAAGGTTCATAGGAGGCCCATGCTTGAAAGGCACCCAATGCTTGTTTCCATTATGGTGAGGAAGGGCATAAGAGGAAGCATTGTCCTCATAATCAAAGTAAGGGTGAACATGGTCGTTCTCAAGGTGGTGCCCTAAGGAACAATCGCTTCTATGCTCTCCAAGGAAGGTGAAGGGAAGATGAGGCAGCCAATATTGCCATTGGTTAGTTAAAGTATCGTTTGACTTGGATTTTAAGCATTGATGGGCACGATGTGTCACTATTTCTTACGTTGCTCTTGTGGTTGCTAGTGGGTTCCTTTTTTATCTTGAGTTGTTGCATGGAATTGTTGGTGTTTATTCCGTTCGTTGTTCTATTGTTGATGGGTAAGGCTTTTGGGGTTTGTTTCATGATCTTATTGCTTTAGGGTCTTGTCTTGTGGTTGGGTTGAAATTAGATGTGGTGGTTTTTGATGTCATACTTGAGGTGGATTAGTGGCATGTATGGTATGTATTCATTATTTGTAGATCCCATGGGATTGGATTGCAATTCCCTAATGAAACCATCTTGTAGTGGGAGGTTGCCAAATAGTAGCAAAAGAGGTAGTCCATTCTTGTCTAAAGGTTCAATCAATCTCTAAGGGTTGCCTCATGTTCTTATTGCATAGAAGTCTTGTCTTGTGATCTTGGTTAAACATAGCTGGATGTGTTCGAGGTTTTACGGTAGTTTGGGAAACTTGCATAGCATGTTTCAAATGAGTGTAGAACCCGTAAGGTTGTTATATGATGGTTAAGGATGGTCGATCTATTTGGTTAACTACAATGGGATAATCATTTCTCTAAGATAGATCTATGGTTGAAGCTTTGTCCCCAAGTGAGCATCATTAGTATTAGTGGAGTTGTCTGTTGATTTATGCATTAGCTATGTGTATGGATCTCTAGAATAGGGGCTTAAAACCCTATCTTGGTATGTCTGTGGTGGTCTTTGGTCATGAGGTATTGATTTTCTTAGATCTTGTGAATCATTCGAGGGTAGTGTTGCAAGTATTGGAGGATGAGAGGTTGTTTACTAAATATGATTATAAGTGTGCATTGTGGATGGCAATCAGGTGGTTAGAACTCTTTAAGGGTTATGGTATGAGTATTTATGGATAATGATAGCAACGAGTGGAATAGGTGTGGTTAAGGTTGATAAATGAGTTATGGTTGTGAGTCCTTCTACAGTATAGAGGAAGTTGGTAAGGTTCCATATGGATGGGATTTGCCTAGGAATATGATTATAATGTGTTCGGTTCTTCGTGTTTCTAGGTTGGGGAGATGTGTTGGCTACTCTAGTGCTATAGAACCCTTTGAGATGGTGGGTGATGTGAAGTAAAAGTTGACTTAGAAGAAGGTCCTGGTGGAGGTGTGGATGGATGAGTGAAGAAGTTTATTAGTGTTGATATGGTGTTGGCCAAGGCCCTTTTGGCGGAGTTGTATATTCGTTTGTGTCTCTCGGGGAGCCGGTGCGAGCATGGAGAAGCAATATCTATATCTCTTTCATTCTATTCAACCTTATGCTAACAAGTCAAGTCCATTGCTATGATTCCAAGACTTGTATTAAAGTCCCAATGTCATTGCATGCACTCATGTTTATGTTGACAAGTCCATGACGATTTTGACACTTAATTTGAGATTTTAAGAAATGGTTTTTTAAAGTGTAATGTTGCATTCTTGTTGGGGCTGATCTCCTTACGATTACTCTTCTCTTGTATATATCTTTCACAATTGGGGACGCCTATAATCGGGGTCTCATACATAGCTCCTAGAAAATTGGACTTTAACTCTACAACAGCCTTCCACAACTCATAAAATGGTTTACGACCTGTAAAGGTGCTTCGTCTGATAAATCTTTAGAAAGTCCCAATCACTATTCCTCAGGGCACGAACCATCTTATACGACTCATAAATCAATCCACGACTTGTCTACATGTTAGCAGAGTCAACTTCAGAAAATGGCCCCTCACTAGAATTGTTCACAAAACTACTTTATGACCAGTAGAATGATCTACGACCCATAAAGGGACTTTTATAGCAGCAACATTCAGCAACTTCTGCACTTATTCCCAAAATCGGGACCAAACCTGTAATCGTGCAAATATAACACACAAACACATAAAACAAACTAAAATCACATTGAGAACACACAAAATTCCAAGTTTTAAGCATCAAAAGTGTTGTATTTTGACAGCACATCAATTTCCTCATTTGAAAGCATGTATATGTATAAGTATTATCATGATGTTTGACTTAATTAGTGCTGATGGATTGGGAGCATCAAGGCTATACCCAAGGGTGGTCTCCCTTTCCTTGAACTATGTGCCAACATAGGTATATGGTAGCCATTACCGGAATGGCTTGGTCATAAGGAATGGCTACACATTGACATGATATGATGTGATATGGAAAATCCTTTTAAAATGATCGCGTCATAAGGAAGGTGTCCATTCACCGAAATGACTGGGTCATATTGTGTGATTTAGATTACTGTTAGTAAGTAAATCCTCTTTTATTGATAGGACGTCTACATCAGAATATTCATTTAATATCTTGAACGAGTTTGATTCGTCGGTTATAGTCCATCCCTACTATATATGAGCATATTATGGCATTCCATGCATCATGGATTTCATGGCATATTGTTATATACTATTCTTGGATATGAAGTTTGTTCTATATTACATTCTCTTATCATCTAACATTGAATGCAAGATTGATAAGTCATATGCATTGGATGCCAGCGTACTTAGTACATTCAAACATACTAACACATACCTTTTACCTACATGATCTAACTGTGTAGGGACCAGAGACGACCTTCATCCACCGTTGACGGCTAGATTGGATCTTGAGATACTTGTTATGGTGATTCCTATCTTCTAAAGACAAGCAACCATTCTTTTAGCTGTGAAGTTCTTTTTGTGTTATTTACTTTGAGGGTGACCCCAAGACATGTCTTGGCCCCCGTCCTATCTTATGACTAGAGGCATTGTTTGACATCTTGTAGAATCTTGTCAGATCTATATGTTGTATGTTATAATTGGAGTGTATGATTATGATTATCTATTAGATATGGTTATATAGATTGATTTTGAGAATTATGATAAGCATGTATGTGTTGAAGAAGAAATGTTGAAGACCCTAAGTCCCGTATTGCCATCATAGAGTGAGTCATACTTGCCCGCCCCTTTGTTCTTATATGCTATGTGCTAGGAATCCATGTTAATCCCTTATGCCTATGACATCCCTATAGTATGAGTCCTACTTTCCCATACCTTAGAACTATGTGTTTACTACTTATATAAAAGCTTTCGAATCGTTGATATGAATGTTGATACTTGAGGCTTGTCAGGGGACTCTCGGGTTCCCATTCGCCATGTCACTCTAAGACACTAGGTTGGGGTCATTATAGCTATTGAGAGAGACTGAAACACTTAGAGCAGACTGAGATTGGTCCCATATCCACCACAGTACCAGAGGCTATACACTCCCATCCCTAATCCATAGGTATGTTATATATATCTGCCGAGTCTTTACAAACCTTTGTTCAAAGATAGACACAAATTGAGTCATAGTAGGCTCAACTATTACAATAACTCAGTACTTAGGTTTGCAAGGAGACATCACAGTATGAGGAGCACACAATAGATAGGTATCAGGTGGAGATAGGCTAGAGAGATATACGTATACATAGATAGTTTGATGCCTTTGATAGAAGTATCGAGGATCACTTTCAAATGATTCTTACCCAAGATTTGACAAATATTAGGTCAGAGATTCAGTGGCTACGAGTGAACATGGAAGTAGCACTTGCCATTACTCCAGTTTTACATGGCATCTGTACCTACTCCCACACTAGTTTTATTTCATATGCCATTTCAGAAGAGGCTATGATCTAGAAATGGTACTTCAGAGACATCCATAAGATGGGCTCGTAAAAGAGAGCACGATGAGCTAAAGGCTGCCAGATGAGAATCATTACATGACAAGTAGTTGAGTCAAAAGAGAAACATACAGCAAGCCAGATATTCTAGACCCTCATCATCAACTATTGCATTAGAGGAGATCACTTAAGATACACTGAGTGAGCCCATATAGACTAACGGCAACACAGTTTGTAATGACACAACCTAGAATTAGTCATCACATAGCGAATGAGATACCCAGAGGCACCTCACCGAAGATATTTTTAATATCTCAAGCATTTATACACATAAAATAAACAATTGTAGAATAAAATGGGAAGAGGGACTATGGGGCATCCTATGATAATGAAGTAATATAAAATACATACTTAGTTAATTTGTCCAAAAACCATATCATCTCAACCATGGAACAATCAGAATCAGTATTGATCGGTTTTCATAAAATAGAAACGACTCCAACTTATACATCAATTTTGAAAATACATAACAAGAATAAGAATGATAGCGACCTGAACTAATGACTCAACAAAAAAGAACTAGTGTTAAACGCCTGGATATTAGCAATGGGCTGGTTAAGGAGTACTTGCCCCTACATGGTTAAATCATGTATGTAAAATATATGTTAGTACTGTTGGAATGTGCAAAGTTTGTGAGATACAATGCAAACATGAACTTGTAATGCCATAATTCATAAGTAAGACATAGATATGTATATAAGATGGTAAGGGTACATAAACATAAGTTTAAGCATGCACAAGGAATAAAGCTTAGTATGAACAAGGGTCATGCATAAATGGAACACAAGTGATGGAACCAAGACATTGAATCATAAAGCTTGTGGGAATGGACCTTAACAGACATATAAGACCATGTGACATACTACATGAAATCCAACATAACCCCCTACATTGGCAAAGGGATACCACATGATGGGTGGACTCCATCACTTTGCATGTATCTTTATATAACCTAAATGACCTACATGGATCCACTAGCCTAGCCTACAAGGGCTCCTATGGTGGCACATAGCTAGTGGGGAAAATGGTTGTTTTAAGGGTTCCCTTACCGAAGCTCACCACGATGCCTTATTCAGTGCTATGTCACCCCATGGGATCTTTATAATATAACTTAGATCATTTATGACACTTAGAATCATAAGATGCAAGTCTTAGGAGTAGCTCAAACTTAAGGGAACTCCAAGTGAGCATTGTCCTTTCAACGTTGGCACCTTAAACATCATTTAGGGAAATTGTTGGCATGCATATATCTTTGTCAAATAATAAATTTAACAATTTTCTTGCTAACTTCTTAGGTTGCAACATCATAAATCATGGAGAAATATGTTTATTTAAAACATGAAAAATAGCCCATACTTTATCATTCAAAATACTCATCATTTGAGTCGTCATCATCAACTTAAATACATATAAATACTTAGTAAAACATAATAGAATATCATTGTTATCATTTACTAAAGAAAAATATCATGAAATAATCATTAGCATGCATCGTAACTTGAAAGAATCCACTTGAAACCCTAGCATCCTTAGGAAGAAGGATTTGTTGTTTTTGAAAGAATCCCCTTGAAACCCTAACCTCCTTAGCTTGTTTTTGAAGAGAGGAAAAATGCCTTAGAGCTTTTGAAAGTAGGAGAATGAAAGGAATGAGGAATACTTAGGATTTCAGGTCTAACTTAGACCCTTAGAATCCCAAAATGATATGGTCTAGGATTAGATTTGGCAGAAAAGATGAAATTTCCCTTATTTAAAACTGCCGAGCTGGACCTACAAAAGCCCGATTACTTCTCGTGATTTGAACCATAGAACATAGTCTTGGTAATCTTGTTCTCCTTTTCTAATCTTTAGAAACTGTTGGTCAAACCCAAACCATGACACACCCACGTACGGGTTATACTTTCATTAGCGGGCTGTGGTTGGACATGTAGAGTCCTTCCACACTTAGTCCAATTTCACTTTCCTGGGGCCCTTTCTATGAAGGCTTCCTACAGGCCATGGAATGGTCTACAAACTATCCTGTTAATCATCATCCTCCTTCAAGTAACTCCAAATTTCATTCATGTTTGGCACACCCAACATTACTATTTCTACAAGCTGTCAAATGACCTATGGGTTGTTGATGGGTTCATAGGTTACCCCACAATTGGAAACTTTTTCCCTTTTTGAAGTTCATATTCATGAGCCGGACTATGGCTCTTGGTTCCATCAATGGGTCATGGACTTGACCTCATGAACTGGCCCTACTCATTTTTCAGTCTACTTTTCTGCACTTCTAGGCTTCTAAATGGAGAGTCGTTATATTATCTCCCCTTTGGGAATATTTGTCCTTGAATATACTTCAAGGAAGGTTCTAAGGAGTTAATCATCAGCTAACAAACTAGTATACAGGCAAAAGATCCATGTAAATATCATTTTGTAAAATTTTTGAAATCCATATTCAAAACATGTCTCAAAACAGTCCGTAAACATCAGGATGAGTGTATATATTATGCAAAATGAAAATGTAAGAAATTAAATGTGTTTGGGAAGAATATCTTAATACCTTAGGCTTGAGTAGAGTGGAATAGATACGGGTAATGCTTCATCATATCCGCTTCCACTTCCCATGTGGCACCGTCAACTTGATGATTCCTCTAAAGCACTTTAACTGATGCAACTTTTGTGTTTCTTAGCCTCTTTGCTTGCTGATCGAGGATTTCAACCAGTACTTTTCACAACTCAAGTTCTCTTCAATGTTCACATCCTTCAAAGGATCTATGGAGTTTTTCTCACCTATGTTCTTTCTCAACATTGACACTTGTAAAACCAGATGGATTGGATGCGTTTCATTAGGTAGATCTAACTCATATGCCACTTTTTCCACTCTTCTCACAACCTTGTAAGGCCTTACATACCTAGGGCTCAATTTCCCCTCTTTTACCAAACTAGATTACACCTTTCATGGGAGACACCATCAAATAGACGCAATCACCAATTTGGATCTTAAGATCCCTCCTCCTCACATCAGAGTAAGAATTTTACTTGCTTTGGGCCATTTGCAACTTTACCTTATGATTTAATTTTTTCCATAGCATTCAAGACTATGTCGGCCCAATCAAGGCCATCTCTCTGACTTAAAACCAAAAAGAGGTGATTTATTCTGTCTAACATACAATGCCTCAAATAATGTCATCTTAATGCTTGCATGGAAGCTATTATTGTAGGCAAACTCAAAAAGAGGCAAATGCTCATACCAACTCCCTTTAAATTCCAACTCATAAGCTCTCAACATAACTTTCAAAGTGCATATACCCCTCTCAGCTTTCCCATCGGTTTGGGGATGAAAAGCGATACTCAACTTCACCTTAGTACCAAGTCCCTTTTGAAAGACTTCCAAAATGATAAATGAATTGAACTCCACAATCCGATATGATATACAATGGGATCCCATGTAACCTCACTAATTATCGGATATACAAGTGAGCATAGTCTTCAACTCTAAATGTCATTTGACAGTAGGAAGTCAACTGACTTTGTCATGTGATCCACTATCACCTATATGGAGTCAAAATGTTTTCTGGGCTTTAGTAAGCCTAACCTCCCATTAGGCATGTACAATATCCCTTGGTATCGAAGTACAACATCTCCCCCTTGTGAGAAACCTTCTCTCTTTCCTTCTTTCACTGGGGCTTTCAACTCAAGTAAGGCATGATCAAGATCTTGCTTGGACTTATCCTCCTCAATCAAGGAAAACTCGAACCAATGTAGTGTTATCGCAATACCACTTTCAATATAATTTAAGTTTACTCCCAATATATCCAACATATGGACTTCTTTGGCCAACTCCCATTTTCCATAATCATTAGTAAGAGACTCTACTAAGGGCGTCAACTACTGCATTGGCTTTGCAAGTATGATACTTTACACTCATATCATAATTTTTGAGAAGCTCTAACAACCTCCACTACCTTAAGTTGAGATCCTTTTGAGTGAGCACATGTCGAAGGTGCTTATGATAGGTGAATACATCCACATGAACCTTATATAAGTAGTGATGCCAAATATTCAATGTCACGAACCAAGCTGGCCTAGATGGGACACAGCGAATGGGTAACCCGAAGGGATCCCAAAAGCCTCTTACCATATCATTACATATCCTTGGTCGTGGAAGCATTTAAATAAGTATAAACAAATAGAAGTAAGGGAAAAGGGACTAAGGGATGTCATTCAGATCATAAAAACATCAAAAGAGTCAAAGACAATCAAACTTATAGCATCATTACATAACTTGTCAAACAACACCTCTATACTTAGAATTGGCAGGGGCCAAGAAAACTTTCCGAGCTCACCTTCATAGTAAAAAGCATACAAATAGATAATGAGAGTCTTTATGTAACATAAGAACAAGAGATATCATCCCCGGAGTTGGGGACTTACCAAATATGCTTTGTGAAGGTACTACTAGCCACAGGGAAGATGAGGATGATCGTGAGGAGCTCCAGTTCATACATGGTAAAATCATGTAGGCATAGAGTATGCGTCAGTACGTTTGAAGGTACTAAGTATGTAGGATGCAATGCAATAAGAGATAGGCAACACAATGAAAATGCATAATTAGGCAATAAATGAGCATATAGCAATATGGCGTGCATGAATATGCTTGAGTATCATGCTTATATGGAACATATTAAATGTGTAGTAAGAGATCATCATGTCCAAGGCCTACCATCCCCTTGGAGAGGCTATTGAGGTTTCAACTCCTCAATTGGTTGATGGTTGTCACACCCTACCATCCATGGTGATTGAGGTATCAACCCCTCAATTGGTTGATGGTTGTCTCACCCTACCATCCATGGTGTTTGAGATGTCAACCCTTCAATTTGGTTGATGGTTGTCTTACCTTACCATCCATGGTGATTGAGGCATAACACCCCCTCAACAAGGTATGGTCAACATGCAACACCATACATACTTTTAATGAAATCAACACGTATATATACCTTCCTTTCATCATCATAAAGTCATTCAAGTCATAGGTCATGCAATGGATCATCCATTGTTCAAGAACCGTAAACTGAACATTTTATCAAGCACTTGGTGGGTGTGTAATGCTAGTGTAAAACCATGCAATTAAAGAGTGAAATCATGCAAGAAATTTTGAAGTAAACCGACCCACCAACATTTGGTAGTACCACCTTGCAAAATACGTTGAAACCCCTTATCAAAACTCATCATAGATCTTAGATTCATAGCTAAAAACATGTTTAAACAGTCACACTTTTATCAAACCCCAACATAGTTCATAGTCAAATTCATAATAAGAAGACCCATAAGTAAATCAACTTAGAAACATGCAATTTAT
>JAPFFP010088113.1:0-21322 GCA_026153255.1 Solanum medicagineum
TAAGCATTTAGACTCACATATCGCCCATTAACACAAGATTCAAGCACTTTCAAGAATTGACGCTAATTTGACCAAACAATAACATGATTCATTTACATAACATTAGTACATGTAAAATGTGGGGTGTTACAGCAACATTACCACAAACTTTCTCTATAGACCAGTAAGTGAACCACACTTGGGCTACATCCTTCAACTGATAGGTATCCAGTTCAGTGTTCTCCTCTGAAGTGACACCCATAACATTCAACACCTTGGTGAGCTCATCAATGAACTCCCGAGCATCCTCATCAGCCTTAGACCCAAAGAACTCTGGAGGATTAATCTGGGTGAAATCCCTCGCTTTAGAAGCCAGAGTAGGGTCCTGAGAAAGGTTATTGTACCTAGTTTGAGAGGTCACCACATGTGAAAGCATAACAGAGGCCATTTAAAATTCACCATTAGAGATAAGTTCATCCATACATCCTTGTGGTGTTTCACCCTCATCAGCCGAAGTCGGTTGGGCAGGTCTACCACAAGGCATCTTTGAAAATGGAGTAAAGGCACCATCAAGGTCAAGAAACTAAACATACTATTCATAGCACGACATAAGACATGAAGAAGAGAAACAATTACTAGAATGTCGTCATAGCCTCCCACTCATAGGCATGGTACACTTCATACCTATGAATAGGGCTCTACTTGACATGGCATGATGGACTCCGAGGATCATTTACAAACCTAGGGCTCTGATACCATCTTTGTCATGACCTGAGCCTAGGAGTTAGGTGTGACACGGCGAATGGAAAATTGAGAGTCCCCAAAAAAGCTTCAAGATACCAAAGCACATATCATCGGTTCGAAAGCGTATACAAAAGTAAGCAAATAATTCCAAGGGCGCGAAAATAGGACTCACGCTGTGGGGGAAATTTGGGACTTGGGATATTTCATATCAAGAAGCATAATCGCCTCACAAGCATAAACCATGTCATAAGGTCATAGTCATAAAGATTCAAAACCAAAGACCAAATACATCACATGACATATAGCATAGAGAGTGCACAAGGTGTCCAACAATGCCTCTAACATAAGATAGGTCGGGGTCCAAGACATATCCCGTGCTCACCCTTGAAGAAAGTAAATTAGCTAATGATACCATAGGTAGAAGAAGTGATAGTCGGTCCTTGGAAGATAGGACTCACCATAGGTAGAAGAAGTTATGGTGGGTCCTCGAAAGATAGGACTCACCACAACAAGTACAATCCGGAATCCAAGCTAGGCATCGTAATGTGGATAGATAGGCTCTTCAGTCCCTACATGGTGATATCATGTAGGCACAATATGCGTTAGCATATTTGAATGTACTAAGTATGAGGGTTGCAATGTATGTAACTTACCAAAACCTGCATATGATGTTAGATGGCAGTATAGCAAGATGTTATGAAATTCATGATGTATGAAATAGAATGATGCTCATATATAGTGGAGATGTGACCATAACCGACATCTAAACTCGTGCAAACTTCCATAAATTTGCCCGATTTTGACCTCCCATCGGGTGAGAGAAGATTATTTGCCAAAGGTAATCTACACCACACCTTACGACCCAGTCATTTCGTATGTGGTGGCCACCTTCCTTATGACCCGATCATTTCAGTGATGATTACCATTCCTATGCTGGCACAAAGTTCAAGAAAAGGGAGAGAGCCCTTGGGGATAGCTCTAATGCCCCTAATCAATAGGTGCTAAGTTGTCATCCCACACGAATACATATACATATGTATACATGCTTTCAAAAGAGGCAATAGTTGCTTTCCAATCCTTTCAATGCCAAAATCATAATTTATAGTCATAATACTCATGCATAGGAATAGCCCATTCGTATATAAGATGGTGCAAGCATCCAAAAATGCTCCAAGAGCTATAATCATAGACATTTAGGTGATCACATTCTTGTCATAACTAATATCTTATCAAAATCATACCATATCATATCATAATTGGGATTAACCAACTTCATAATTTCCATAATCATCCAATGTCATGAATGCAAATATCATGAATGATGTAAGGAAAGCATGGGTGATTGAGATTCAATCTAAAATCAACTTCATAATATGAAATTGATATAAATCCATATTTAAAATCATAATATAGTCACCCATGCATAAACAATTCTTAAGAAAGGACATGCATATTAATAATTTTATAAACCCAATGTAAATAATCATTTTATAATTTAAATCAACTTAAAATCAGTAAATAAACATAATCCATACATTATTTGAACTTAAGAAATCATAATATTCAAATCCCCTATTTAAAGTAAACTAAGAATTCAGGAAAATTGCTTGAAAATAGTTTGGGTCTCCTTGATTGAAAGGAATCAAGGATCAAAACCCACATACCTTAGCTAAGGAAGGAATTCTAAGAAGAAATTTGAAGGAGAATAGGCCTTCCCTTGATTCCCAAGCTTGATATGCCCTATAGTTCATAAGGGCAATTTGAGGGGATTTTCAAATTGAGAGGAATGAATTTGAAATTAGGAATAGGGTTTAGGTGTTTGGAAAATGTTAAAATAGCATAGGAAGTATCCTAAAAGTCATTAGAATCAATTAAATTTATGAAAATACCATTAATGAAACGAGTAGAAAAATTACACGTCACCATCTCAAGGGAGGGTTCACGGCCCTTACAGCATTACACGGTTCGTGAACTTGACTGTGAACCTACACTTGGCAAAATTTCTGGAAGTTGGAACTTGACTTCAACACTTAGAAAAAAATAGGCAAAGTTCACCTCTACAGAGGGCACCACGAGTCGTGTGGAGTCACATGGTCTATGTGATGTCCGTGCCCCCTCACTTAAAGAAATTTTGAATGGAAAGGTGCGCCCCATGGTTGGCCACATGGCCAGTGGCATGCCACATGGCTAGTGAGCCTAGCCGTACCCCATACGTGGTCCCAAAAAGTTGTTGGTTCAAGCTCAAGGTCATCCACATGGGCCGTACAAGTGTACAAGATGTGATTCTACTCTTCAAGAATAATTTTTGGAAGGAACTTTATGATATTACATCCACATGGTTCGTGGGATGCCACACAGTCTATATAGGTGCCCGTGTGGCTTGCATTAGAGAAATGGTGACAACACAACACATGAGAGCTTTACGAAAATGGGCATAACTTCTTCATCCGAACACCAAATGAGGTGAAACCAAGTATGTTTGAATGCTAATTAAGTTTTAATTTGATAGGTCATCGTCCACTCAGTTCCTTTCGTGATAAGATATATGACTATTTAAAGTTGACCCTTTTATGGGTACTTGTGAAAAACGTAGCCAACAGAATTCTTTTGAACTTGACTTGACGTAGAGGACCCATGATTACCTTAAACAACATGAATAAGCTTGAATTGAAGGCTTGAGAGTGAAGTTAGATTGAGCTTGGAGGTTTCGTAGGAATCCCCCGGTTATAGTTTAAAAAGATGATTCGGAAAGCATTTGAACTAGTAAATGAGAAGCTAAACGTTTAAAATAAGAACAAATAGTAATGAAGGAGTTTACACTGACTTGGAGAGTTCCATATAGGGATCATACAACCTACGGAGGTTTCCATAAGGTGTCACCTTAGGCCTAAAACTTTCTAGAACCAAATTTCAAGCGTCACTAAAGCTACACAAAAATTCGGGTCCTTACATAACCCTTACCAATTCGTCCTGTACAACCTCCCACTGATCCAGTTTGGTTTATTAGACGAGAAAGATCAATGACATCCTGTTAATTAATCTCTTTTCATATTCATTATCACCTTGATCCAGTCAGTAACACTAGGCGAATTCTGACATTGGCCACCATTAAAAATCAATCAAAACGAAGAGTATTAATTAATACATGCATATACACTTTCCAAGGATTACTAATGATCTAGTTTTACCTTGTTAGTTCTTTATGGTTCCCCACAGCTCTAGTTGTGGATTTGGCTACTCATTATTATTGTAGATGCAGGAATCATGATATTGAATGGCATAATTAAGCACTTACAAGGATGAAATTTAGAACAAAAAATCCAAGCTCTTCAATTAAAACCACAAGTATGAATTAAGATCACAAAATATTGTTTTTCAAGTGTCTCACAATGTTTCTCACTTTTTCTACGGTGTCTCTCTGGTTGCATTCGAATAATAACCTAAGAAACCTATTTAGAGTATTTAAAATATAAAACCAAATTAAAATAGGAGAACTGGGTTTGGCAGGCTCTACGACCATCTCTACGGGCCATATAAAGTTCTACAGCTTGTAGTTGGGGCTTCATGGACTTCATATTCTATTCTGGGGTTGACTTCTACGAGACCTATCTACGGGTCGTACAAAGACTTACGACCATGACGGATTTTGTCTGATGACTTTTCAGCAATTTGCAACTTTTTGATCCTAGGGTACGACACCATATCTATGACTCATACAAAGTTTTACGGATCATCTGCATGTTCGTAGTTTCAACTTTACAAAATTTCCCCTTGATTGGATTTTGTATGGAACTAACTCTACGGCCCGTGGAAACTTCCATGGCCTGTAAAGAGTGTTGTAGAATAGCAAAAACTTCAATTTTATACACTCTACCCAAAATTATACCAAACCTTGTAATCCTGCAAAACAAACATAAAAACACATCAAATCTACTAACATCACCTGTGAGAGAACACACAAAATATCAAGTTGTAAGCATTAAAAGTGTTGTATTTTGATAGCACATCAGTACTAGAGATCATCAACAGGTGCTTCATTGAGGATCTTCCCATTTTTCAGCTGATTGGTGAGTCTTCCTTGATCTTAAAGGATACACATTATTTATTTCATCTATCTTTAGAGTTAGACTTTAAACTTACTTTTCTTTTGATTAGAGATATTCATGGACCTGTTATTAGCACCATTAAATAGTTGACAGTGGCTTTATAGACTTGAGTAGATTTGTTTGATTGGATATTGTTTTGAGCTAGTCCCTTTCATATTAGCCTTATTGACTTGATTTGATCATCTACAGTTGAGATTATCCACCCTTTACTTTCTTTAGTCTTCCGCTGATTTGTTAATTATTGATTGAATGATTGTGATGAGGCCAAGTGGTTCACTTTGGAACTAGCAATAGTCTCTGAGTGTCGGCCACGCCAAGGGTAACCTCCGGGTGCATGACAATTATTCCACTCAGATCAGTATTCGGCTTTATTGTTAGAAAGATAAAATCAGAATTATGTTATTACTACAGCTCTCTTTTCTTGATTAGCCAGAGGACAAAAATCAAAGTTTTATCCTATTATTAAATTTGAGTTGTGGAGATCATATCCGAGAGTTCTATTTACCCCTACCCCTCCTAAGTTGATTTATTATTAACATAAGGTGGGATACAAAAGAATTGCAAAATAAAAGGTGCCTATCGTTCCAATCTAATGTTCAAGAGGCATTCGACGTCCGATTGGAATAGTTCTTGACGAAAGAAAATATAAGGAACCTAATACTCGTCGTCAACCAACCAATAATATGAAAAATTAGCACATAAAATCTCAAATAGACCGCTAAATCAACTAGCATGCTTCACAAACATAGATAGTGCAAAAGGCAGTGACATTCTAAGTGGATGCATCAACACTCAAAAGACATAAACATAAATTTAGTAAGATTTTTCTTTTGAGCATAAATATATAAAATAACTATAAGGGTTTAAAGGCATGGTTTTTGAATAAAATATTTGTGAAACTCAATGATCTCACGAGACTTGTTCTAATATCATAAGGATAACCTTTTATGAACAAAATGTGTAAAAAAAAAAAAATGATTTGAAACTTTATAAACAAGATATTCCTTATTAATACATTAAAAACTATTGTTAATCCTTTAGTATAACTTCTAACTGATAAAGAATATATTCAAATATATCTATTTTCTATAGGCATGGTAAGTATTATAACATCCTAAAAATTACTCAAGAAAGTAAAATCGTCTAAATCATGTGATATGCAGAAAATTAATTAAAGTTAGGAACATAATTTCTTAAGTCATGAAATAACCTAAAAAATTTATTTAAAATTTGTGAACATATTTTTCAAATGAGGTAACATATTAAAAACTTGATTAAAATCTTTTAAGAATGAGTCTTATATTAATATGAAATTCTATAGGCATGATTTCTATAGGATATGATATACTTTGAAAAATTGTTGAAAATTCATAAACGTGATTTCTAAAAGTAATCTAAATACATAATTGACATGTTACAAATAAATCCTACGAACATGATATCTAAGTGATTATTTATTCATTTTTTATGCCAAAAATACTATTAAATTCTAAAATCATGGTTTTCTATCTAAGAGCGGATTACAGAAATGGTTAGACAAATGTAAAAGTGAAATAGTGATTTTAAAAAAATAAGAAGTAAGTGGATCATTTTAAACCATATAATTGTAGGCAACATAGCAATATAAAAAAAAAAATCATTAGAACTAACTTTAAACCATTTTTCTTTTAAGCTAAATACATAAATGTCAACAAAACTGAAGTTATAATTAACAAAGACAATAGTGAGGATATTTTCAAAAATGTAATCAAGAAATTAAATCCTATAGGCCGACTTAACTAGCATACACAAGCATGTTGTGCAATACAAAATAAACAAGTAGCACATAATTCCGCTCCCTCTTATTCCCTGAATTTTATTGTTATATAGTATTACAAAAATTATTACAAACCAAATTACTTATAAACATAAAGCATACAAAAATAGAATAAAATGAATAACACTCGTAAAGCTGTCCAACATTCCATCCTGGACAGACTCTTTGAATCTCGGACTAAAAAAAACCTGTTGAATCATCAAAAAGCACTACAGGCAAATGTAAGATGAAAATGATATTATAGTGCATAAAGTCAAACATAAAAACCGACCTTTATATCTTGACACAGCTTTCAGCGCACACCACTTGAAGTGATACCCCTTGCAGGAGCGGAGGGTCAGTTCCTTTTTTATTCTTTTATTAGTTAGTATGTGGAGATATGAAAGGCTGTCACGCTCATGGAGGGAACCCAACACGTGACCGGCACCTAGAGACTATTGTTAGTCCCTAAGCGAACCACTTGATCTCATCACATTCATTCATTCATGCATTCTACTAATCAGCGGAAGACAAAGAAAATTACTAAATGGGCACATCTTATCGTCTAGTCTCAAAATAATAATAATGTAATAAAAGGCTAGTAGAAAGAACTAGCTCACAATCTTAACAATCAACATTTGACTCTAGTCTATGAAGCCTCTATCACTATCAGGTGGTGCCAATGACAGACTCATGGCTACCTCAATCAATAACAAGCTAATAAAGGTCTAACTCTAAAGCAAGATGAAATAATCACAATAAATCCTCCGAAGTAGGGGAGGCTCACCAATCAGCTGAACATTCAAGATCCTCAACGATGCGCCTGTTGATGATCTCTAATCCCTGTATCTGCATCATTTTATAATGCAACGCCGAATGACGTCAGTACGTGAAATATATGGTATGTAAAATAGCTGAATGAAACCAAAATAGGTAGAATAATATGAAAACATCAATCAACATCAAGGATAATAACAAATCAACATGTCAAGTGTCTATCTAAAGCAAGAATAAACAGTAGACATGTGACCCATCTAACTTATCAAACCTCATCAATCAAATTAGACTCATCTCAGAGGCTCATCTCAACTCATCTTATCTCATCTCATCTCATCTCATCTCGACTCAGAGTGCTCAATTTGTGAACTTTCTGGGAGTTTCTCTTATTCGATAGTAATCGCTTATGAGCTAGTGGTAGTGCAACCATCTCGCTGATGTTGCCACAACCATTTCGTACTTGCCAGGTAGGGAACAAATCAAAACCATAGCGGACAAGTAATAAATGGAGACAACAATCTACAAGTCCTCTATTGTTTCAGGGACTTCTAATCAGAGGGAACCTCAACATAATATGATGTGATGGTCCTAATCCTCACCTATATTTGGTTACATAGTTTGACGAGTGGGAGCTGGATTATCTCTTACTCTTTCTGTGCTTGATACTCCTCCCATGAATCAATACTCATAAAACAATCCATCCAATCAAACCAATCAAACTATCTCAATCAACATATCTCAAATCAGCCTCGTAGAGGCTCTCATCATTCAAACGGTCTCATAGAGACTCTAATCATGTTATCAATTTATCTTTCAATCAATAGCTCAAGGTTTAGAACAATCATTAGGGAAATAGTTGAGTAGACATTACATTAATGTTCATTTCAGAAGACTCATGAACCATCAATTTTGATCAATCTATCACCATTATCACATTCTCAGTCACAATTCATAGTCGACATTCTCACTCAAGCCTCTTGACTCAATTTCTATATTCGGTCATGCATTCTTTCCATAATCAACATATAGGGGTTGTAAAGTATCTCATGAAAAGCACTCAATTCAGTAAAACAAGTTTATGATTATCATTAACATATGAAAATATATATAATAAATACAATTTTCAAGAAAATAAACAAGAATTATGTATGTAGACTCACATACCTTCAACTCTCACATGAGAGAACAATCTCATACTTTTAGGTTAGGCTGACATACCTGGGATGAAGTTTTACCAATCAACCTTCAAGAATTCCCTCGATTTCTTTAATCTTAAGCTTCCCTCTTCTTTCCTCTCAAGTCCTAGTCTTTCTAGTATTTAGAAAAGAACTTAAAATGAGGTTTAATACCCTATTTATGCTTCAAAACGACCCAATTTGATTATGTTCTGAGTTTAGGAGGGGTTGGGAATTGACTGGAACGCCCCACAAAGTAAAAGAAAAAGTTTCACTCTGAAAATGCCCAGTCTGCTTCGGGGACTGGGCGCACACATATATAAATTTTTCTCGAAAATTTTCCAAATGAGTTTTCAATTCCCGTTGAAAAAATTAAAAAAAATATAATGTTGGTCCGCGTCCTAGGTGTGTCGTGTCTTGGGCGCGTATCAACACTAGAAATCATTTTGGATCGAAAAATTATTTTCGATCTGATGGCTCTAAAATTTGAAGAGACCATTTTCCCACTCAACTTTCTATGCTGATTGCATATTCGGTCTTGAATTCTCAAATGGAACATAGAAAGATAGGTTACACACACATCTCTACTCTACCGGTATTTCGATAATTTTACCGAGTGTTATATCATCTCTCCCTTGGGATCATTCATCCTCGAATGATAAGTAAAGGTGGATATCAAGGCACGAATAGACTGAAACTCATCTCAAGATTCATATCTATCAATCAAACTTCCTGACTCTTCCTCAACCACCAATCAACTCTATTCACACTCAAGAATAGATAATCAACTCAAGAAAAGACAATCAATTTAGTTAAGGGTAAGGAAAATTACCTTCAACATTCTCATCTTTCGGCATGAATCAGTGTGGATATTTGGCTTTCATTACTTCCTCAGCTTCCCATGTGGCTTCCTCAACGAATTGATTCCTCCACAGTACTTTGACTAAGGTTATCTCTTTGGTTCTCAATTTGCGAATCTGATGATCAAGGAGTTGGACTAGAATTTCTTTCTAGGTCAAGTTATCCTTCACTTCAATATCTCCACAAGGATTACCAAAGTTAAGATCTCCCAAGGACTTCTTCAACATTGAGACATGGAACACTGGGTCAATACCGTCTAACTAGGAAGACAACTCTAACTCATAAGCAACCTTCCCAATCCTCTTCACAAGTTGATAAGGTCCAATATAGAGTGGACTCAATTTACTTTTCTTCCCAAATCTCATGACATCTTTCATAGGTGACACTTTTAAATATGCCCAATCATTTATCTCGAACTCTAGATCTCTCCTCCTCACATCGGTGTAGGATTTTTGGCGACTCTGTGTAGTCTTCATCCTTTCTTTAATGACCTTAACCTTCTCCATCGATTGGTGGAAATGATCAGTCCTGATCAACTCTGCTTCTCCAACCTCGAACTACCCAATTGGTGATCTACATCTCCTCCCATATAAAGCTTCATAGGGAGCTATCTGAATGCTTGCATGATAACTATTGTTCAACTTCAATCAATGGTAAGTGATCATCCCAATTTACCTTGAAATCAAATACATAGGCTCTCAACATATCCTCTAACTTCTCAATGGTATGCTCTGCCTGGTCATCTATCTGTGGATGAAAGGTTGTGCTCAAATTCACTTTCATACCCAATCCTTTCTAGAATGATCGCCAAAATTGGGAGGTAACTTAAGCTCCTCTGTCCGAGATGATGGATAAGGGAACTCCATGCAACCACAAAATCTCTTGAATGTACAACTTGGCGTACTCCTCCGTAGTGCTAGTTATCTTAACTACTAAGAAGTGAACTAATTTGGTCATCCTATCCACAATCACCCATATCAAATCATGTTGCTTTTGAGACCTTGGTAGACCAGTAATCAAGTCCATATTGATTATCTCCCACTTTCATTCAGGAATATCAAAGTTCCGAGCCAATCGACATGGCCTTTGATGCTCAAGTTTCACTTGCTGAAAATTTGGGTACTTTGAAACAAATTCAACAATATCCCTTTTTATTCCACTCCACCAATAGACTTCTCTCAAGTCGTGGAGCGTTTTGGTAGATCCAGGATGAATGGAGTATCTAGTGCTGTGAGCTTCTGCCATGATTCTATCTCGAATACCATCAACAACTGGAACACACAATCTACTCTGGTATCTCAATACCCCATCTCTCCCTTTGGAGAAGACCATCACTTTCTGTTTGTGGACAACCTTCTTCAGTTGGAGTATGACAGGATCTCGATCTTGCTTTTCTTTCACATCTGTCACCAAATATGAAGCAGACCTATTCTAAATATCAACTCCTCCCTCATCATTCTTCTTAAGTTGAACTCCCAATCGAGCCAATCTATGCACTTCTTTTGCTAACTACTTCTTTCCTTCCTCAATATGGGCTATGCTACCCATTGACAACCTGCTAAGAGCATCAACAACAATGTTGGCTTTACTTGGACGGTAGAGAATGCTCGTGTCATAATCCTTGCAACTCTAACCATCTTATCTATTACAGGTTGAGCACTTTCTGACTGAAGACATACTGCAAGCTCTTGTGGTCAGCGAACACATCCACCTGCACTCAATACAAGTAGTGGTGCTAGATTTTAAGTGCAAACACCACCGCTGCCAACTCAAGATCATGAGTCGGATAGTTCCTCTCACGAATCTTAAGTTGTATGGAAGCATAGACAATCACCTTCCTTCTCTGCATCAGTACATATCCCAATTCACTCTCGACGCATCATAATAGATTGCAAAATCTTTCGCCCCGTCGGGCAAGGTTAGAATTGGTGTAGTAACTAGTCTAGTCTTCAACTCATGGAAGCTTTTCTTACATTTGTTGAACCACTGAAACTTGACCTTTTTCTGAGTCAACTCAGTCAATGGTATGGATAGGGAAGAAAATCCCTCAACAAATCTGCGATAATAGCCTGCAAACCCCAAGAAACATCTTATGTCAGTCGGAGAGGTCGGTCTGGGCTAGTTCTTAACTGCTTCAATTCTAAGCATCTACTCGAATACCATCACCGGAGACAATATGGCTTTCCCATATCATCCTAAACCTTTCCAAAACACTTAGCCACATTTTCACTCAAAAATTCAAGTCCCAAACCCTTATCCCAAACTAACGTTCTCCTTCTAGGTTCTTCTTCAAACTTCAAGTCTCCATCTCCAATCTTCACCAAGTTCATCTCTAAGTCAAGGTATGTGGATTTTTTTCATGGGTTCCTTTCACTCATGATACCCAAGCATCTTTTTTACTCAAATTGCATGATTGAAAGTTGATTTACAAATAGGTCTTGATCATTATGAAATTCAGTGCACACTATGTTAAAGCTATGTAAAGTTGTGACTGTTTTGCTATGTTTGAGTTATAAATCTTATATCTATTGTAAGATTTTATGAGGGGTTTTGATGTATATGTCTTGGTGGTGCTGCAAGGTGTTGATTGATTGCATTACAATAGATTTTCTGGCATGATTACATCTCTATATTGCATGTTTTTGTACTAGCATTACACACCCTCTAAGTGTTTGATAAAATATCCGGATGTGGTTTCATGAGGAGTTGAAGGTCCAACACATGAGATATGATATGAATAGCTATATGATGATGAAATGAGCTTATGTATATGATATACTCTATATAAAGTATTGCATTAGACCATACCTGATCTAGGGGGACAAGCACCCAGGTAACCATATTGGAGGTTTATAATCATCAAACATGCGAGGGGTTTATACTTTGTAACCATATTGGTAAGGTATGATTACCTTCAACCATGTGAGGGGTTTATACCACATAACCACCAAGGGGTTTATACCTTGAATAGCTAGTTTGGTCTCTTCTACACATATGATATCCTATATGAGCATGATTTCCTTAAGCATGTTTTACTTCTACATTGATCATACATGTCATATTGTATATTATGCCTATTGCTTAATATTGTGCATTTTGATTATGATGTCTATCTATTGTTGCATTGCATCCTACGTACTTAGTACATTCAAATGTACTAATGCATATTTTATGCCTACATGATGTCACCATGTAAGAACCGGTGCCCAAGTTGATCATCCTTCTCCACGTGGCTAGTTCATTACTATTCAAACTAGTTGGTGAGTCCTTCACTTCGGGGACCTAGTTTATGCTTCTTCTATTATGTATTGTGGCATTCATCTTTGTTGTTCGTTTCTACTTTGAGGGTGAGTCCGGTTACTTTGTCTTGGCCTTCTCTCTTATCTATGTATTAGAAGTATTTTTTGGATATGTTAAGTATCTATGATATGAGTTTGACTCTTGTCTTTTGACCATGATATTGTGAAAGCTTTTCCCTTAGCTCTGTTTTCTTCATTCTTTATCTTTGATGCTTGATTAATTTTTTCTATGATCAAGGGTGTGTAATGATGCTTTATGAGGCTTGCTTAGGGTCCTTTCGGGTTTCCCTTGCGCTGTGTCACTTCTAGGCCCTAGGATTGGGTCGTGACAACTTATGTCCTTACATTGTGAGTGAGCCGGGGATATGTCTGAGCCCCTGTCCTATTCTATGACCTAGAGATATTGTTGGCCATCATATAAACTCTATATACGGGCTTTTTATGGGTTGTGCTATTTGCTTATGGAGACAATGATTATGTCTATCTCATGTTTGATGTTATGATGTTGTGATCATTAAGATATGTGGAAATGTGGAAAGTCCTAAGTCCCTTCTATCCCCATACAAGAGTCATACTTACCCGCCCATTAGTTCTTATATGTGTTATGTGTTATGTGAATCCATGCAAATCCCTATCCCTAAGACATCTCCACAGTGTGAGTCATGCTTACCCGTCCCTTAGAACTATGTGCTTATTGTTTAATTATTCACTTCCAAACCGATGGCGTTTATATGGATGCTAGGAGACTTGTTTGGGGACACTCGGGTTCTCATTCGCCACATCACTCCTAGGCTCTAGGATTAGGTCGTGACAATGAATGACTTGGGGATGCTATGCAAATTCTCAAAATGATGGAAATAACGAGGGATGGGAAAAATAACTTGGAGGGTCATTAGATATTCAATCGAAGATTAGCTTAGAATTTATGCTTTGAGAAATTCTCGTATCCATTAGGCACCTTAAAGATAATTTAAAATCATAAATCAATTCATAATATCCATGTGCTCTTTTAATATGTTTACTTTTAAAAATGAAATAGTTGAAATTTTTTAGACTGTGTGTTTTTATTTTTAATAAGAATATTTTCTACCATGTAAATGTTTGATTTGCATGATAAGATATGAAGTATGATTTGAAACATATACTTAGTCAAGTTAAGACAATAGGTATTGATAGAGACATGATGAAAATTAAATTGCGAGAAAATACATGGTAAAGAGAATTTAACACTTTTAGCATGGAATGTAAGATTTCATAAATATATTGTCAGTTGACAAATAGTCAAATAATAAAATTGGTTGTTCTATGACTTGTTTATAGCCATATTTTATTCAAAGATAGAAATATGGTAGTATGGCTCAATGAATTGATAAGTAGAAACTTGAGTATGTATTTCGGGTAGCCTACTTGATAGTACTTTGTCTAGTACACCTCACATTATACTACCCCTAGCCTATCCCTTTGCCTCACCTGGTCATTTGTTTTGATATTCTAGCTTACCCTAATGGACTTGGAATGCTCTGACTAGAAAACAGGATTATGATTAATTGAGATACAACTAGTTTATAAAATTAAATATTAAATATCACTACATTTCCAGAGTCAATTTAACGTCCACAAACTAAAATATTAACACATTAATATATCACCTCGATATTGATTGACAAGTCAATCGGTAACAAAATAGCTCTAGGTAAATTTCAATAAAATGTACATCAAATCTCCACTTTTTAAGAACTAGGACCGATTCTATAACCAACCACATATAAGTAAATTTTTTAGGTCATAGTAAGTTATGTAAATTATTCAAGTAAAATTTATCAACTATTATTTCTATGAATCAATGTATAGATTTTTATCTGATGTGCACTAAAGTTTAGCATAAAATTGGTCAATAAGTATCTTATGGATGATTTACTATACACATATTACGAATCCATCAATTTAAATAATTTAAAATTGTATTAAAAACTTATTAGCTAATTACTTGCGGTATTTTTTATTTTTTTTGTATATTCTTGATGAAAAATATTATGATTAGTTAAGCCTTGTTTCACAGTAATATTCACTATTCATGGCTCTCCATAATGAGCTCTCACAATCTATGATCATGAATGGCAAACCATTTTACTTTTTCCTTTTCTTTCTCGTTACCTGTCAATATTATTGACTGATCTAGCATTGTCCTTTCAATATCGGTAATATTTGCAATTTATATCTTATAAAAGCCACATTAATCTATCTTGTATCTCATAAGTTGTGCAGTATTTCTCTAATCATCTAGAGAAAATACTGCAATTCTAAAAGAACTGTCAACCAGTCTTAGAATACAAAACAATAAGAGAACTTCAAAAAAGAAAAACATGGAACGTCAATTGATTGTTGCTGCTATTCTTTTCATTTCGTTTGTTGGATTGGTTTCCAGTGCGTCATCACCAAGCAGCGCACCAAATTCTTCCCCTTCATCACCTCTATCGTTACCATCATCATCACCCCCCAAAGCTGCAGTTAAGGATAAGACTAGTGAAAGTGCACCTGCACCATCACCCAAGTCGTCATCATCATCCTCTAAGGTGCACACACCATCATCATCATCCCCTAAGGCAAACTCACCATCAACATCTTCAACTTCGGCTTCCTCTAGCCCAGCAGAATCACCTAATGAGGAGGATATCGTATCACCCCTTCTCCTTCAGCTAAATCTACGACCAGTGAATCAGCTACTACCCCAGCTGAGGCACCCACTACAAGTAGTGCCAACACCTTGAAGGTTTCATCAATCTTTTGTATTGCAATTATTGTTGGATTCTTCTCTTAAGATGTTAATCCCACATATATTCCATATTAGTTTGAATCATAATCTTGGTTGAGTGATTCATTTGTAATGCATTTTGAAAAAAATATTCAAAAGTCAATTCAAATGCCTTATTTTTATTTGAATAATCTAACATGTGTCATTAATCCTTCTTATAAACAAATGCATCTGTCTTTGGGGTATCCTCTTTTTAACTTTTAACATTATATCTTGATTGTTATAACAAATTTTAAGAATATATAAGATTAAACTCAAAATCTTAGCTACACTCCCATTATTTAGGATTACAACTAGATAAAACAGCCGAATGCCTACCCCACCTTAGGCTAAAACTAAAATTTTAACTTTTTATACTTATTTTTCACGAGGTCATATAACCCTTCTAAATAATTTATTTTCATTATTAGATAGACCTTCTACATTTATCTTTGAGGAATCAAACTAGGCCCTAGCTATGACATAGCAATCAGAATTCTAAAGGACCCAAACTATGCAATGTTATCATATCAATAAGCATATGTAAGTCACTCAAAAATTAACAAACAATCAAAATAAGTAGAAGATAAGTCCATACTGATAATATTAGACTACAGAAAACATCATTTGTATGGAATAAGATACAACATATACTCCATGCATCTAACATGCCCTCAACATAGAAATGAAATAGTCTCAAGTAGGAATACAAATCAAGTAATAGTAGAGTATACTTGATAGGCATGCCCTCATATCATGAAGCTAGCCACGAGTTGGATGACATGGAATTTAGCTCATACATATAATGTATGCAAAGAAATATGTGTTACTACTTTAAATTTAGAGAAGAGACATGAACCCCTCCCCCCCAAATGTGGTATCGAAACATACTTTAACACCTAAATTACATGGGCATTCATATATCTCCCTTAACAATTTTCAAGTAATTTAATCATCCCCTAAGAGTTGACGTGAGAGGGAGAGTAAATACACTCTCCTGAAAGGGTGTGAAAAGATTTTTTAAAAAGTCTGAATTTATACAAATCAGACACATGACACTTTGTCATAGCTCAATATATAATTAATATTTTAAATAACTTATTTTTATATAATAACTTTTAAAAAATTTCCTAAAAATTTATTTTAAAAAGAGTGGGTCCCCTTTTTTAAAAAAATATTTTAATTTTTATTGTCTTTACTTTCTCTTCTTTCTCAATACCCAATTTTCATCTATTCGTGCCCTTCTTGACCTCCATTTTTATCCCCACCTCCGTACACCATTTTTAATCCATTATTCTTTTAGTAATCATCAAAATTATATGTCAATATCATATTATTAGTATCAATTTTGCTCTATTTTATTCACATCAATTTCACTAGTTTAACCGTTTTTCAATTTTGAATGACCCATTTTAATTTTTTAAAAATATTTGTGATTCAAAAAATATGGGTCTATCAACTTTCTTATATAATATTCATATTTAATATAAGTTGTGAAGAAAAAAGGATGACTTTCTAAAAAAAGTTCATTCTCCCACCTTAGTTCTTCTCTATATTTTTTAAATCCAATGGTGAAAAAGGAGAAAAAATGAGCAGTGAGGTTAAAATGGTGCAAAAAAGGAAGAAAAAAGAAGTAGAGGCAAGGATGGGGGTGGGGGAAAAGGAGGAGAAGCACTAGAAATGGTGAAAAAAAAGGAACAAGAAAGAAGTGAGGGGGTGGGGTGGGGGTGCTTTGTGAAGAAAAAGGAAGAATAAAGAAGTGAGGGGGCAGGGGCTGGGGTGGGGAGGTGGGGCAGAGGAAGTAAAAATGGATCTACTTTTTAAAAATTTTGAGTTTAAAAAATAAATTTCAAATAAATAATTAATGTAATTTTATTTTAAAAAAGTTTGAGTGAAAATGGTGAATAAACAAAAGAATAAATAAAATGAATGATGTGGCGTTGATGTGACGTTGATGTGGTGCTAATGCAGCATTGGTGTGGCAGATGAGAGAGGCGATATGATCTCTAGGTGATGTTTAATTCATTTGAAAGTTGTTAAGAGATGTATATGGATGCCCATGTAGTTTAGGTGCTAAAGTAAGTTTCGCTACCATGTTTTGGTTTTATTTCTTTTCTCTTAAATTTACTATATATTTGAGCAATATGCATGAAGTAAATATGGGTAACATGGAATATGGCATATGAAATGCAAGTCCAAAATCAATGATAATTTGGTAAATCTGATTAAAAAAGAGTTGAAAGAATAATTAAAACACATGGTCAACACATCAAATCATAGCAAAACATTAAGACACGATAAAGTCATTTTATGGAATATCAAACTTAACTTGCAATAAGATCATGCAACTATACGTGAAACTCAATATATCCTTGCATCGAGAAGATAGAGGCTGCATTAACAAGATAGAATTTGTGATGGTACATTAATTCAACAACATGAGCTATAGGTGTATCCTCTAGCTAAGCCTATAAAGCAAAGCAATGGTTGCATGTAGTGTTAAACTAGAGGTTTCTACTAAAGTTCTCCTGGGAAGATAACCATAAATCCTCTCGGCCAAACCTGTCACAACCCCACTTTACAGGTCATGATGGTGCTACCTTAACCCCCTAATAGGCAAGTCTAACCTTGACCCAAAATAGTTAGTAACAGATGTTGGCTAACAAGTAACAAACTAGATACAAATGGCTAAGCTAATCATACATAAATAGAGTTGACGCTAGATATATGTATAAATAACAAAAATAAAGCACCTTCCCAGGCCCTAGAAGTCACATGTAAAGAACATTATTGACACAATATTACAATAGTCATAAGTTACATACATATAACTAAACATAGCAGAAACAAGTTATAAGGCAGTCACGAGTAGCAAAACACAACCATGGATACAACGAGAGACCAGAAGGATCAAAGGATGCTCAATGCTTACCTCTAATCTCTAAATATGACAACTATACTAGATGATTCAATACTACTGGTTCATTCTATGCCCTGCATCACAAAAGAGGTGCAGAAAGTAGGGGTGAGTACTAGAAAGATTGTAACCATTGGCCTTCATAGGCCAATTGAGTAAGAATAATAAATAAAGTAGGGATAAATTAGAATATAACTCCATAGTGTCTAATCATATGAACTAGGTAAGTATGCCGACTACTACTGATGTAACTCAAGCTAGGCGATGTTATAGTGATGTACATGGGTGTACGACCCTGTATGTTAACGACCTGCCATGAGCCTAGAAGGCACACCCATACAAAAAGAAAAGGTATGGAAAATGTCTTTTTTAACTAAGGTCTATGAATGTCAAAGCTCAGGGTTTGCTCGTAACCTAGTCGATGTATGTGACACCTCATTTTTATATAACACCATGACTTAGGCTTTACCTCAGACTTTACCCAGGATACTGCCACAGGCCATGTCCTGGACTTCACGCATCAAGTTATGTCTTGTACTTTAGCATAGTTGGTCACCTAGTCCCCAGACTTATGCTAGGTTGTGGAATCCAATGCAAGCTACACACTCGACTTCAACTCAGGCTATGCTTTGGACTCCAACTCAGGCTATGGTCTGCACTTTAATATATGCTACAGACCAGCTATGGGCTTGCACCTATAGTGTATAGGATGCAACCAAGGCTTAACTCTACGAGACTCACGTCTTCTAATCTATATAGGGATCTACGCCTCTCAAGTAAGAATAGGTATAATAAGTACAACAGTATACTTGTCCTGAACATCACAAGTCTAGGACATCACTAGCAAAAAATTAGACTAGGCCTAACAAACAAAAGATTATCAAATATATGGTAGACAACAATATATCATTCAATGATGCCCCCAACAAACCTAACTAGTACTCTATCAATCCTCAATAATCCTGCGTACAACAGGCAGTCAGTATGCCAAACACAAGAATTCACAACACTAACAATGCCTGGTGGTCACACATATTAACTAGTACAATCATACTCTGCATATATGGCCTACAACCCATCCAACTACTCAACATTCATTCAAGCCAAAATAGATTCACACATCCAGACAATCTAGAAGACGGGAGATAGTAGCCAACTTGAATGTCAATCACGTGAACTGTTGATCACTCTGCAAGTGCTTTACCTTCCAAGAAATCTTAATAAGTTTTCCAAGTTATTAGAAATAAAAGAACAACATCAACAAAGACATTTCGACACTAACATCAAGTGAAATATACTTAAATTAATTTCAGGGCAAGAAAAATGAGAAAAGGGCCCATGCTGGTATCCTAAAACATTACCTATAAAATAATCCATATAGATAACCCCATCCTGTAAAAGTTTGGGTCCAATCAAATACTCGAAACAATATAAAACAACCCAACAATTAGTTACATTTCTTCTAAAAAAAACTTGAATAAGGCAACAACTATTCTATCAAAATAATAACACTTCCATTATCTCCCTCACTTTAGCACCATAATAAACAAAAGTAATACCCAAAACTAAAAAAGTAAAAGGGGCTTCCCATAGGAACCATGTCAAATGCTCAATAATATGGCTCAAAAATTCGTAAAAGTGACAGTTGGACATAAAATTACAAACCAGGATTGTAAAAAGGATTTTAACTCAACAAAAGTTCTTGAAAAAATGCTTAGAGTTCTTCCTCCTTGCGTTATTAACAATTCGAGCGTAAATAAACAAGAAAATTATACACTATTATAAGGTCACAAAGTAGAGCAACTTCCATTAAACTTTCGGGTTGAGAATCTAAGTGACCAAGGAGTATTTGAAGGTGGCTTGATCTTTTTTATGATCTTGTTCCTGTTCTAAATGGAAAACTAATGAAGGCGATTGCTCTTTATAAAGCCAAATTGACTTAAATCTAAGAGGGACCCATTTGGAGGTGTTTGCTTGAGTAGTCTCATAAAAACACACATATCTCTCTACTTTGAGGTAGTATAAAAGAATCATTTTGTGCATTACGAACTGGACTTGTCGACCATCCATTTGGAGAGCCATTGGCCTTCTAACTCTTTATAATTAATGATAAAAGTGCTGATACATTTAACATAGAATTTCAAAAAATCCCTTAACAACATCCACAATAACTTCCACTGACTTTTATTGTGCAACATCCTTCACTCAAACCCAGCACTTAGAATACTGTAACACCTCACATTTTACATGTACTAATTCTATGAAAATGAATCATGTTATGATTTGGTCAAATTAGCATCAATTCTTGAAAGTGCTTGAATCTCGTGTTAATGGGCGATATGTGAGTCTAAATGTTTTAGAGGGTCGAGGGTATATATGTGTTGGTATTAAGGTGAGGATATATTAGCCCTAAACAAAGTAAAAGAATTGAGGCTATTGTTTGACTTAATAATCTAGTAGGTGAGTCACCTACTTTCTTAGCTTAAAATTGATAGCTAAATTGAGACGAGGTTCGACACCGAATTTGTTCAAATTTGATTATGAATAAATTCTGTTTTAAGGGTGTAACTTTGGACAATGTTTTAGTATCATAAATGGACCTTATTTTTAGTCCAAGAAGAATTTATAAACATTCTAAGTACACTACAAACCACTTGGCCATTTGGACCCAAAACCAACTAAGAACAAGCTGGAAATTGGCAGCAAAGGTCTATCATATTTGAGACCCAATTCAGCCTAATTTTGGAGGATAAGATGCTGAATTATTAGGATATTAATGTGTGTCATTATCAGGTCTAAAGTGGAAGACAAAGTTGGCCAAAGTGATCTTTAAAAATGGATCAAGTGCAGCACTAATTCATTCCACTAGGAAATAAAG
>JAPFFP010088124.1:0-21321 GCA_026153255.1 Solanum medicagineum
GAAAATAAATGTCCTTAGGGAAAGAACACAGGCAAGAAAACCCCTCAAACTCAAAATGTAGGATAGTTATAGGCCATAGTAACTCAGAATTCACCAAGGCCTATAACTACACACAACCTATTGAAAAAAAGTTTGCATTATCGTCAATGCATAGAAGATGGCAATATTAAAGCATAAGGGTCAAAATGAGCATACCTGAGTGCCTAAGCACCGATCTCTGGCTATGACTGACAACCCTCAACCATCCTGGTGGTCTCTTAAATACAAGCAGCATGTCTGGAGGGTCCAACACCCTTGATCCTCTCTAACTCACGTAGCTATCGTGCCTCCTCATCCTGCACAAAGTGAAGTCTCACAATCTCAAGCTTCTCCTCCTCTGTCACCCCTACCTCTTGCCTCGCAGCATGTGGATCTTTAATCAATAGGTGAGCTCTCTTTCGGAGGGAGGGAAGTGATGTATCCTCAAGTCCAAATAGATCCACAATTTCCTCACGGGGATCAGATGGAGGAAGCATAAGTGGTGATGATAATGTCGCTCTCATCTCATATCGGATCTACTAGATCTTTGCCTAAATAGATGTCATGTCAGAAGGCTGGGCTGCACTAAGGCTTTGCCCAACTCACCTCTGAAACGCATCAATTCAAGTATGTACTAATGTGAGCCTCTCCTGAATAGTAGCCATACAATACATCTGCATACGAGCTTTAGCCTCTGAAATGGCCTAGAGAACCCAAGGCTAAATCTACTATAACAAGTGAGTCAACTAGGACTCAGTGCATGCCTATCTCTGCACTAGGACTGAATAGATGTCGTTGATATATATACCATGCCAATGGGTGGAGACTGAGCGCGACTTCTGGTGCTGTAGTAGTAGTAGAATTAGGCCCCCCTCTCTATCAGCATCGGTCTAGGGGGGCCTCAGCAGTGGGAGCAACAGTGGTGGAAGAAGATGGAGGCTCAGACAGTGGTGAAAGAAGATGGAGGCTCAGACAGTGGTGCTACAGCGAACATCTCTAGCATAAGGACGGCCTATGGTTACCCGAAGGAAAGTAAAATAAGCTACTAACATAACTTCAAGCTTCAAGGAGCAAGTTACCACTATTCAATCCCGAGATGAACAGAGGCTGTGGTACTCACAAGAGGGCCACCGAATTCTCATCAGCCTTTGTTAGGCTGTCATCTAGCATCCTCTGAACCGCTATTAGTATGTCCAAGTGGTGAAGAATCTCTACCCCTGCCGCTATACATAGCTGATATATTAGGCACAAGAAGAGGATGAAGGTGGATCTTTTTAGGGCCACCTCATAAATCTGCTCTAGTATCAAGTGGGCCCAATCAATGTCGTAGTCAACTAAGATTCTTGCAACAAAAATTATGCAATCCAGTGTTAGAGTATTATCATTATATGTTAACCAAATTCGCGATCTAACCACAGTCCACAAATGTTTGTTGGTGAAGCTAAGGGACACCTTTACTTTGGACGCCGATCATATAGATACCCCACTCAGAATCCTTGCCCTACTCAGCAATATGGTCAGCAACCCATCTCATCAACACAGACTTGCAAGCTAGATCGCTCATCAGTACCATATCCCTCGTCTACCCAGCCTGTGGTCATACTCAGTTGTGGTCCTTAGGGCCTGATACTCAAGAGCAGAAAGAACACTGCTGATGGAGGTCTCTGATATATCGACCTGAACTCCTCTTACCCTTGAATGTGTCAACCGGGCTTGAGAAAAAGGTCTCTTCCCCTTAGGGTTCAACTCCAGGAAAATGGTGTTGTACGATGCATACAACTCTCTAACCATCGGTGGGGAGTACTTCTCCGATGGCACCGCCAACCACTGTAGGCTGTATCGGGCTATGGTGTCTTGGAGTTCGGGGACACTACCCAGCCAAGAAGTGATAATCCAGGACTCCTCAAGCATAGTACGGGCCTGTCAGCCCCCCTCATCCTACTGGAGGTCGTCTCGGTATATCTAGAGGTGAGGGTGGTGCTCGGGGTGCTGAAGTAGTCACTAACTCTTACTCTTCTTCGAATCCCGACTCGGATCCCTCTCGAGAGGAAGTCATCAATATGGAGTTGTTATCCTTGCCACCTCCCTCATCAGACTTGGGAGGGTGGACCATTATGGCTTGGGTCTGAGGCTGTCATGTCTGTCTAGCAGCCGCCCATGTCTATGGTCGCTCAGTTCCATATCTAGCCGGATACCGAGCTGCTCGAGGGACCTACTGGCCTTTGGAGAAATCGAGCGTCCGAGAATTCATCTCTCAATCTCTACTGCAAGGCACGAATCTCAATTTTCCTTGGTTATGGTACCATGGTATCTGAAATTCACACATTTACTACACCATTAGCCCAACACGTATAGGAAAGAAAAGCAAAAAGACAACATAATAGGTGACAGTAGAACCTACGAAGGCTCATCTATGAGCCGTACAGAAAACTATGGGCCAAAGAAGGCCTTTGTAGGTAGTAGGGTAAAGTAAAACCGGTTACTAGAATTGCACCTATGAGGCCATATATGGCTCGTAGAATAAACTACGAGCCGTAGACTGAGTAGTAGATGTAGTTCCAAAATTGTCATATACAGGCATGAACCCTACAGGATCTGTTTACGAGCCATAGACTAAACTATGGCCCATAAAAGGTCTCGTCTGATGGAATATCAGAAATTCCGAAGCTACTGGTTTTACTCAGGAGGGACAACTACGGCTCGTGGATTACTCCGTGGGCCATAGAAGATCCTTGTACTATAAAAACATAGCAGGTTGGGTTTTCCAAGTGCATCAAATGGGTCCCAAAATGAGATCATCAATAAGGTCAAAACAATTATATTTAGCATCGAAGCAACAATTTTATGCACTCAAATAATTTCCTAAGTTACCCAACACCCCACATGTGTCAATTATGAACAATCCCGTCAAACATCAATTTACACGTTCAAAACACATTCTAACCACTGTTGGATAGTCTAGGCTCGTGCTAGCATTCATAAACATGTAATCGCATGCCATTTTTCAAATAAGTATTTTGATTCAATTCCAATGAAATTTGACTATGTGATTTCAAATAAGGCATACAAGCATGTCACGACCAATTCCATTAAACACTTTAAACTCATATTCCAGCATTCCATGGTTCTGTTCACAGGCAACTTCCAAAATTAGTTTCAACCAAATATTATTTTATCATTCATGGGCCACACAATTTACTAGGATTCAAAACTTCGGAGTACCATTTCCAACAACAATCTAACCTAATGATACAAATTTCAGTGAAATATGAATGTTAGAGTTAAGAGCATATCGAATTTGCATCAAAAAGTTGAGAAATTTGAAGGTGGGACCCAAGAGGAGTGAAACCCTAGGCGATCGGATTTTCATCAAAGGGTTGCCAAAAAATATAGGGGTGGACAGACGATGGTCGGAGAAGCGGGGTAGAAGAAGGATTTAGGGTACTTTTGGGAAATTAGGCAAGAATGAGAGTTAAATTAATTTACCTCTCTTTTATATTGTTGATCAGGTCTGGTAAAAGTTGGGTTCAGGCCCTACGAAACCCTGACTATCGGCCGTAGAAAATTCTACAGTCCGTAGAACATGGTTTCATAGTGTGCCCAAAACCCTAATTAGGGAAATTGGCTTCTCAGACCCGTCTACGATTCGTACATGGACATACGGCTCATAGATTGGGTCGTAGAAGCCCCCAACACTCAGATAGTTTTTAGGAATCTATCTTAGGTCCACGAGCCCCATTCACAGCCCGTAGTTTTATCTACGGGCCATAAAGTTAGTTCATGGACTGGACTGCCCAACAATTTGCTCACTGGAAGTGTTCTACGAGTCATGAAGTGAACCACTGCTCGTGTAACCACTTCTTATTGCTTTCTCAGCAAAGATGGATGACTTGGCCTTGTACCTATATATCCTTCATAGAACACACTGTTACTCTATATGCCACCATCCCAAAGTCCAAAAATTACAACCAAAACACTAACGTTAAGCTAACTATAAGTCCAAAAATCTAAAAATAAAAACAAAACACAAATGTTACATTGGAAATCTTGGGTTGCCTCCCTAATAGAGCCTGATTTATTGTTGCGGCATGACTTGAATGTGGTTACTCAAACTTCACCAAGTTTCCAAGCTTCCATGTTCAGATCATCGGGCCTCTTTATGGACTGATAGATACTGAAGACAACTTCTTCACTATTTGATTGAAACTTGAGTTGGCCTAATTCCATATCCACTAGTGCTCGCCCAGTAGCTAGGAAGGACCTCCCTAGCATGATTAAGACTTTGCAGTCGACCTCGCAATCATGGATCAATGTCTACGGGGAATATGAAGTTGTTAACTTTGATAAGGACATAATATAATATCTCTATAGGCTTCTTCATCATTCTGTCAGCCATCAACAACCGCATATTTGTTGGAGTAGGGGCTCCCAAGCCTAACTTCTTGAACACCACAAGAGGAATTAGATTGATGTTGACGCCTAGATCACATAATTCCTTTACAAACATGACATCTCTGATGGTGCAGGGTATGGTGAATGCTCTGGAATCTTTTCCACTAAGGACCTTGTCACTATCGTAATACAATGTTGAAGCTCTAAAGAGAGCTCTTGGATCACAGTCTGCTTCTTTGTGACCTAGTCCTTCATGGACATTACATACCTGTGTATCTTCTTCAATGCCCCAATGAGAGAGATATTGATGGAGAGTTGCTTCACCATAGAGATGAAGTGCTGGAATTTACCTTCCTCCTCCTTCGTTTTGAGTCTCTGAGGGAAAGGAGGGGAAGGTCTAGGAATGGGTTTCAAATTCTGTGGCATCACTATTGTATCACCCACATCATTCTTGGAACGAGCATCTCCAGTTTCTGCATCCTTGCTCTTGACCGTCTCCTCATGTACATCATCATCATCTAATAGCATTGGAGAGTCAATGGTCTGCTTGCAACCACATGTCATCACTACCATACATTGCCCCCTTATTATTGGGATTCTAAATTATATTGTTGGGCAATGTACCTTTCTGACACTAGTTCAATTGAGTCAATATCTGAATGAATTGTTGCTCCAGCTGCTTGATAACAACAGAATGAGACTCGATTTTTTGATATAACATTGGAGATGTCAGCTTTCATCCCCTTCAAGGTCTCATCCTGAGTGTTAGCCTTCTTCAACAGTCGGTCGAATATCTCCTCAATTTGAGAGCTATTAGCACTAGAGTCTCAATTATTTGGTGGCACATATGGACCATTTTTGTAACTATCTCTGAGTCCTCAGTTACCCTCTCTATCCTAGCCCCTGTTCCTGTCATAGTAGCCTCCATGATTACTGTCTCTGAAAGTGCCATCCTTGTTAAAGTTTCGACATTGGTTTCGTTGACCTTGGCGCCAATAGTCCTAATTGGACCCTTAGGCATTGGTTAAAAACCCTCATATGATCAATGACAAAGCAAGTGTCCTTCTCATAGTAACTCTCCTCGTACATGGGTGATATCGCCCGAGTTACACCTTCTTTGTAGAGGATAACGTGATCGTTGTCAAGATATAAAATCTAACCAAGGTTAGGGTCGAACCTACAGGGAATACGTAGAATCAAAATAAATTCACCAATAAACAATCCAAGTAGTTAACCAACCCAATTCCCCAAAAAGAAGGGAGGGGGGTTTGCAATATTTATTAAGAAAATAAACTAAACTATCACAAGAGACAATCAATAATAGGGAGCAATTAGAGTATTGTGTTCCTCCTGATTCAACAACTTAGTATCACCGGATAACCAAATTCTTATCTAGTAGCATGCAGGATGGCAATTTAAGTTCACCAAGCCCTTTGGTCAAGGGTGAGAGGCAAATTTTACTATGTGACTTAGCCCATCTCTATAGTGTGCAATACTAACCATTACCTATGAGTCCTAGTACAACCTTCCCTTGGCCCAGTTCGGTTGATTAGACGAGAACATCAATCGAAGCTTGCTAATCAATCTTTTTTCCTATTCATTACTACCTTGGTCCAGTGAGTAACATACCATTTGTAATGCTGGTCACCACTAGAAAACATGCAAAACGAAGAGAATCGATTAATACATGCTTATACCCAATCCAAGAATTATAAATTATATGGGTTTACTTTGTTAGTTCTTCATGGTTCCCACAACCCTAGTTGTTGATTTAGCTACTCGTGCTATGTGTAGATGAAGAAATTATGGATTGAGAAAACATAACTAAACACTTACACAATTTAATTGAGCCTAAGAAAATCCAAGATCAATGAGAATCACAAGATTGAAGATCAAATTTAAGCACAAGTGTTTTCTCACAATCTACTCTCCCAAGTATTGAGTTCTCCAAGAGCAAATCCTAAAAACACTAAATGCTGACGTCCTCCTCTTAAAACTAACCTAAAAGTACTATTTATAGTAATTATAATGAATTCCTAAATAAATTAGGAAAATTGGTTGGCAAACTCCACGAAAGCTCTCTACTACTCATAGTGTCTTCTACGACTCATAGTCGGGGTCTCGTAATCAGTTATTGGGATTTTGGACTTCTCTTCTACGAAACCACTTCATGACCTATAAAATGATCTATGACTCGTACTGCATTTTCAAAGACTTCAACTTCATCAAATTGCCCTTCACTGAAAATCCTTACGAAACCTATGTATACGATCATAGAATGCTCTACAACTCGTATGCAAGTCTCTTTGAGCTAATCTACAGAAATCATCCTTCATAGAAGTTTGTAACGAGACATCCTCTATGACTCGTAGAATGCTTCATGATCTGTAAAGGGTCTCGTAAATCATCAAAAACCAACAACTTCTGCAATTTTGCCCCCAAATCATGGCAACCTGTAATCCTGCAAATCTAAACACAAAAACATATAAAACCAATAAATATCACATTGAAAACACAAAAAATCCTAAGTTTTAGGCATCAAAAGTGTTTTATTTTGATAGCACATCAACACCTCAACTTAAAATTATTGATTATCCTCAAGCAATGAGTCAATCGATATAGACAATATAGTAACACATAGACCTCAACTCAATGGCATATATCACATACATTTCAAACTTAGATACCCATACTAGCTTTTCAAAACAGGGTCAGATAGCTATTTAGCAAACCAATGCAAATTGGAGCATGTGACATCACAACTATGACATGCAAGGGCCCATCAACATTCTACAATCACTGAACAAGTCAAATGCTAATAATGCAATGCAAGTGCCCCCACAGAAATAAGTCCCATATATGACACTCAGTGATGATTTCATGCTTAATCTTGGGACTATAGAAAAACACTCACTCTCACAAAAGATATTCATGCATAATGACTAATACCATAGGCTTTCCCCTATACTCATGACTCAGACCTTCAACTAACTGGACTAGGATCACTTTAGGACTTTCTAGGCTTATAATGTAGGGTTAGGGTGCTTTGGTATGATATTTAAGGAAAATAATGACTAAAGGCCCTCCTTGAAACTATATTTTTCTACACTTTTCCCTACCAACTCTATCATTTTCACCTTATTATCCCTTTTTTCATTATTAAAGCTTTTCTGGGTGCTTTTTTCTCATTTCTCAGCTTTTTGCCTTGTTTTCACACTTTATTTTGCTAATTTTAGCTGAATATAAGGCATCTTTTATTTTTCTTGCACCCGGTACATGATTGTTTTTGTTTTTCTCCTTCTTCCTAACTCAGCCCCTTATTTTTGTGCTTTTACCCTTTCAACAACCACCATGAACTTAGGCTTTTAGCCTGTATTGAAGTGCACAATATCTATCCTCTGAACTAGGGCCACTTTTGGTAGCCACCCTCAAATTAGGCTTTTTACCTCAGTCAAGGTTCACAATGCTCAAGGACAAACTAGGGCCAATTTTAGGATTTTCACTAGATAAGGCTAGGTTAATTAGGTGTTTAGAAAGAATTGGCACATGTAAGGCTCAAATATTTGGAACAAGGGATATATCATCATTTGGTTGGTTATTTTTAGGCTAAAGTGGACTATTTCAAAACAAAGGCCTAAGATTTTTTCCTAATCTATTTAATCTACAATCAAACTTAGAGTAACAGGGCAAGTTCTGAATTAGTACAAAATACATGAATCTAGCAATAAGCTCACACTCTCATGGCATTGCATACATAATAAACAAAAGACTCACAGATCATGCTCTTTATCTCAATTTACCCTCACTTACCAGAACAGATATTGTAAAACAACTAAACCTGCATGGTTACTATCTAACCACTATTAAAAACATTTGGCAGGTACCATTTTCAAAACAAAACATAAAAACATTCTATACGCCATAAGTATTAGTATCATATGCTACAAATATTATCTAAACATCCTAAATGTGCTGGTTCAACAGAAATTAAATATCCATGGGGAAAAAAAGAACAGGCAAGAAAACCTCGGGATCAAAAATTGGGGTAGTTATGGACCATAAGCTACTCTGACTACACTGAGGACCATAACTACCCACACCCCATCGAAAAAGATGTCCATTATCCCCAAAGCACAAAATCAAGCAAAAATAGAATGTAACGGGTCAAAAACATACTTGGATGCCTAAGAGCCAGTCTGTGGCTGAGTCTAGCCACCCTCCCACTGTGGGGCAGTCTACTCAATAGTGGTACTCTATCCGAAGGGGCCATCACCCCCTCACCTGCTCCTCCTCTCGAGCTCGTCTAATTTCTTTATCACGTCTCTACTCTCTCAAGGCATGCTCAAGATCCTCCTCCTCTGACATCCTCATATATACATGTCTGTCCTCTGGATTCTCATCCGTACAAGGTCTTTTCCAGAGGGAAGAATGGATAGGCTTATCGGAAGAAAATAAATCAAGCACTGGCACCAGAGATATCGTCTCTGGTAGTGTGACTGGTGCCGCAAGTGCTGCTATTATATCAGCTCGGAGCTGCTGAATCTCCAACTATAGGGCTGACAAATTTGAAGGTCGGGCCTCAGCCAATCTCTTCTGAACCCTCTCCTCAAAGGCGTTGATTCGGGCATCCACTGTAGAAATATGATCCTGGATAGTAGCAATACTGAATGCCTCACTCCGACCCTTCGAGTTTGTGATAGCCTGACTGACCAATGGCCTGATCTACTGAATAAGCTGAGTTAAATAGGTCCCAACATGTGATAATCACTGCGCCATGTCCTAGATAGAAGTAACAGACATGTAGACCATGCCGGTTGTAGGAGTCAGTGAAGTAGTGGGCTCTAGCGCAGTAGCATCAATAGTGGGACCTCTTTCCTCATCTTCACCATGTTGTGGGAGAATCTCCTTAGTACTAGTAGAAATAGTAGTGGTGTCTATCTCAAAACCCTCAGGGGATGGCACTGGGGCGAGCATCTCTAGCAATAGGTGGGGGTTCTGCTCGCCAGAGTGCCATTGGGTTCTCATTAGACTTGATTAGGCTGGGCTCTAAAGTGTGTTGTGCCTCAACTAACCTGTCCAGCTGGTGTAAAATCTCTACCCTAGACTATAAGCAGAGCCTGTAGATCAAACATGGGAAAGGGACAGAGGTGGCCCTCTTTAGTGTGGCCTTATGTATCTACTCGGAGATAAGGCGGGCCCAATCTATATCATAGCCAGCCAAGATACTGGCAACCAAAATTGTATGCTCTGGCATAAGAGTATTATCTGCAAGTATCAGTCGGATGAGTGATCGAATAATAGCCTACCAGAATTTGGTGGGGAAGCTGAGCGAAGCCTTGACGATAGGCTCCATGTGGGAGGTGACCCAAGCAGGTTCCGGACCCTACTCTGCAATATACCTAGCAACCCATCTCAGTGATTTGGGTCGATGCTCAGGATCCCTCATGATAAGTGGGGTTCCTGGCCTACCCCAACATGTAATCGAACTCCATTATAGATCTGGGGACACCGTACTTAGGACCAAAAAGCATACGGTGGATGGTCTCCTCTGATAAGTCTACCCGCCGACCCCTCATACGTGTCTCTGTCAGCCTGCGCTGAGTGAGAAGTTTCTTCCCCTTGGGAAGAGAAAGCTAGATGGAGGCTATGCAGTACGCATAAAACTCCCTCACTGTAGTCAGGGGAGTACCATTCAAGTGAGTCTGTTAGCCACCGAAGCCCGTATTGTATTATCGTGTCCCCAAGACTGGGTACACAGCTAAGTCTATTCGCAATAACTCTGGGCTCCTCATAGGTGGAATAGGTCGACTTGCCCCGCTCCTTTGGTTGCATGCCTCTCTATAGATCTCATCCATGCCCTCGACGCACCACCAGTTAGCAAAGACATCTAGTACCAATGATGATGATGGTGTGACAGAGGAATCAACATCTGCTCCCTCCTCAAAGCCCTCTTGAGAACTGGACTCCTCTCCAAGTAGAGTCATATGTGGTATGCTATTCCTGTCACTACCTCCCTCTTAAAACTGGGGAGGACTAGCAACCGGAGCTTGAGTTCGTCCAGCTCTGGTAGCGGCCCTGGCCTACGGTACTGATGCCTCTGGGTTCAGCTGGGCATTAAGGATCTCTAATGAACTACTCAGTTGAGTGGTCTGCTCATCGCTTGAAGGCTCATCCCTTAGCCTCCTTCTCATAGCCTCGATCTCTGAGAGTTTACCCTTTGGGGCGATAGTACCTGGAACATCAACACATACACACCATGTTTAGCCCATAAATCAAAAATTGAAATGCAAAAATTCATCTGAGTAAAGTTGCAGAAGGGCTTTACGAAACCTTTACGAGTCGTAGTATGCACTATGAGTCATAAAGAGCCATCATAAACTAGTGGCTCAAAAAATAATTTTTATTACTGGAAAAGTCTACAAAATCGGGTATGACTCGTAACGTAGTTTACGAGTCATAAACTAGGGTCGTAGCAAATTCCAGGTAGTAATTAAAATCAGGAAGGGATCTATAAGACCTATCTTTAAGTTGTAAAGTGATATACGACTCATAGAAGGTCTCATCTGATGGATACTCAAAAACATCAAGTTTCTGGAATTTTACACGAGGGGAAATTATGACTCGTAGATTGCTCTATGGATCGTAAAAGCCACTCGTGGACCAGAAATATCAGCCACCTGAGTTTCTAAGTCTATCACATGGACTCCAAAAGACATTTTCAATAAACGACATATCAGCATCGAAACAAGAATACAACCCCAATATGTTTTAGGCATACAACCTCATCGAAGATGATTACTTGTGGATTATTCTATGGTTCTGACCATTCCTATTAGACTTACATGAAATCACGTACCTATGCCATCACCCACCAATCATACAAACACAGTTCATTCAACATCGTTGAGGCAAACATGGCATATGGTTCAATAGGCACAACAATTAACAATCACAACGCCAAAATACCAAACTCCGAATTGAAGTAATCAATTTAACCAAGGGCAACCCAATTTCACATTATACAATTTTAGATTCAACAAGGGTTTTATGTCTAAACATCATGCCCCAGAAGATTTTCAAATCAATCAATTAAACCAAGGCAAATTAAGGGTTAAAACAAAATAAAAAATTATCAAGAATTGAGATCAAGATGAAGAGGATGAAAGAGGTAAGTGAGAAAAAAAGCCCTAGGGTTGCTGAAAATTTCGCTAATAAAAGTGTCACGGTGCTCAGAAATTATAGAGGAAGGGAAAACTTGGGTTACCGGTCAAATTTAGGTCAAATGAGGGGTCAAAATAATTTGAACCCTCATTTTATACTTTTTCAAGTCGTTTGAAAATTACTGAGCCTGGGGTTACAAAACCCTGATTATGAGTCGTAGATGGTTCTATGACTCGTAAATCATGGTTTCTTAAAACCCTACATACTTAGCAAAATTTCAGAAAACTTATCTAGGTCCACGAACCTCATTCATGACTCTTATTTTGATTGATGAATCGTAAAGTCGGCTAATAGATTAGATTGCATATTTTTCCTGCTCACTGGAAACCCCTATGAGATGGGGTACGAGACGAAAACTGCTTTACGACTCGTAGTTCAGTCTTAAAGATCTAACCTAATGCTCTTTTCAGCCAAATTTTTCTGACTTAGACCTATATATTCTTCTTGAAATACACTGTACTCCATATGCAACCAACCCATTGTCCAAAATTACAATCAAAACACAAGAAAAACAACTACCTATGAAACCAAAAATTGAAAATAGGTCAATTGAAAATAGGTCAATTGAAAATACACCTATAACTATACTATGACATCAAAAACCTTGGCCTGCCTCCCAAGTAGCACCTGATTTATTGTCGCAGCATGACTTAGACAAATTGGTTAATCAGACTTCACCAGCTGCCCAAACTTCACTCTTGAGCTCATTTGGATGCTTCATGGACTGACAGATGTCGAAGACAACTTCTTCGTCATTCAATCTAAACTTAAGTTAACCAGCTTACATATCCCCTAGAGTCGTCCCGTGGCTAAGAATAGTATTCCCAAGATGATTGGGATGTTGAAGTCAACATCATAGTCTAGAATCACAATGTCTAAACTGAATATGAATCTTTTCACTTTAACCAACACAACATAGAGTATCCCCACAGGCTTCTTACCGTTCGATCTGCCATTAACAACTGCATGCTAGTAGGAGTAGGGACTCCTAATCCAAGCTTCTTGTAGACCATAAGGGGTGTCAAATTGATACTGGCACCTAAGTAACATAGTGCCCTTGTGAACTCCACATCTCCTATAGTGCAAGGTGTAGTAAAATCACCTGGATCTTCACGCTTTTGAGCTGAGGACATCGTAGTGATAACACTACAATGTTAGAGCTCTTGAGAAAGCTCCTGACTCATAGTACACTTTTTGGTGACCAAGTCCTTCATATACTTGGCGTATCCCAGCATTTTCTCCAAAGCCTCAATGAGAGGGATGAGAGAAAGTGCTTAAACTTGCCTTCATCCTCCCTCTTTTTGATTATTTGAGGGAAAGGAGGAGGAGGCCTAGGGACGGGCTTAAATTTTTGTGGCGCTTCAGCTATTTCACTCACCCCATCCTTATAACAATCATCTCCTTCATCCGCATCCTTTGTTGCAACCATCTCCTTACGAACATCTTACTCATCAACCGGTATAGAAGGATCAATAGTGCTCTTGCCAATCCTAGTAGTAACCACCATACATTGCCATTCATTCTTAGGATTTTGCACTGTGTTTCTAGGCAATGTACCCTTCTGATGTTGATTCAACTGCGTTGACACTTGACCAAACTGTTGTTCAAGCTATTTAATAGTCACAGAATGGGACTCTATTTTCTGATTTATGCTTGAAATATCTGATTTAATGCCCCTTAGAGTCTCATCCTATGTCTCAGCCTTCTTCAAAAGGCGGACATATCCTAAAATTCTAGAATTGCCTGTACCCATATCCCGATTGTGTGGTGGCACATAAGGACCATTTTTGAAGCCTTCTCTACAACCCCAATCTACATCTAGACACCTTTTCCTATCATAGTAAGATCCAAAATTGTCTCTGAAAGCTCCATCTCTACCAAAGTTCCGACCTTGGTTGCCTTGACTTTGGCGCCAATAGTCTTGATTAGACCCTTGAGCATTGGTCCGGAAACCCCCTATCTAATCATTAACAAAAGATGCATTCTCCTCACACTATGGCTCCTCGTATTTAGGTGCACATGGAGGTTGGTGAACCACTACGTTCACTCTTTCTTGGTTTTGCTTTATCACCACATCCATACATGTGAGAAGCTGAGCAAGCAGCTGCATAATTTCTTTATTAATTTTGGCTTGATCTAAACTAAAACTGACAGCACATGAACTCTTCATGGAAGCACTATCCCATTAGCCCATGCACGATTCGTCTTGACCACTTGCTCCATAAGCTCGGCAATCCTTGCAAATGGTTGATCTAGAAACATGCCCCCCATGATAGTGTAAGCACAAGCCTGGCTGTTCTCATCAAGGGCACGGTAGTAGATTTCCACCAAGGCATCATCAACTATCTTGTAATCAGGGACGATCCTCAGAAATTTAGTAAACCGCTCCCAAGTAGTGCTTATCGAATCACCAAAAAGTTATTCAAAATTGTTGATCTGGTCATTCAACTTGAGCTTCTCCGATCTAGAGAAGTAACTCTCCAAAAAGGCCTTCTGCAAAATTTTCTAGCTAGTGATTGAACTCTACAGGAGCTTAGATAGCCATAATACAACATTGCCCGTGAGAGACAATGGGAAGACAGGAAGTCTCACAGCATCCATAGACAAAATTTGTGTTCCCGTCACACTCTTAGAAACAAATGTCACATTGTGCAAGTGGCTATGTGGATCCTCTGATGGTAAGCGCCAAATAGCCCATGGTTCCGCAGCATCTGAAGTAACCCACTCGAAACTATAAACAGTGTGTCTACCGATAGTGGTGGCAACACAATGGCTCCAGTCACATCCATAGCCATAGGATTCAACCTGTACTGATTCCACTAGTAAGCATTGGCGTTGAACTCCCAAGCTATGGAATGTCCTCCAAATGAGGTGGGTTCTCATTCCTATCATCATTATTATCCAGTTTAAGGTTGCGTTGGCCGCATTGTTGGCATTTTCTTGGACCATTCTTCTTATAGTTTGGTGGATCTGTGGATCAAGTGGAGTTAAGGGATTGCCTTGACTCTGAAGTGTTAGGCATACAGTACTCATACATCCTGCAAAGAAATGTAAATAAAAACAAAAGTAAAATAAAGGGAACTAAGGATTAACACTCGAATTACTTAATGAATGTAAGTCTGGCCATATTTCCCGGCAACAGTGCCAAACTCTTGATGTCGCCCAAGTTACACCTCCTTTTTAGAGGATAAAGCAGTCATTGTCAAGATATAAAACCTAACCATGGATAGGGCCAAACCCATAGGGAATACGTAGACTCAAGACAAATTCACCAATAAGCAATCCAAGTAGTTAACCAACTCAATTCCCCAAAAGGGGGGGTTGGAATATTCAATAAGAAAATAAACTAAACTAACCATCACAAGAGACAATCAATAATACAGAGCAGCTAGGATATTGTGTTTCCCATGATTCCCTAACTTCGTATCACTGGATAACCCAATTCTTATCTAGTATATAGGATAAAGGGTGGTAATTTTAAGTTCACCAAGCCCTTTGGACAAAGGTGGGAGACAAATTTCATTATGCAACTTGGCCCATATCTGTAGTGCGCAATACTAACCAATACCTATGAGTCCCAGTATAACCTCCCCTTGGCCTAGTTCAGTTGATTAGACGAGAACACATCAATCGAATCCTGTTAATCAATCTTTTTACATATTCATACTACCTTGGTCCAGTCAATAACACTAGGTGAGTTCTAATGTTGACCACCACTAGAAAACATGCAAAACAAAGAGAATTGACTAATACCTACATATACCCAATCCAATTATCCGGGTTCACTTTGTTAGTTCTTCATGGTTCCTACAACCCTAGTTGTGGATTTAGCTACTCATGATGTGTATATGAAGAAATTATGAATTGAGAAAATATAATTAAACACTTACACAATTGAATTGAGCCCAAGCAAATCCAAGATTAATGAGAATCACAAGATTAAAGATCAAATTAAATCTCAAGTGTTTCTCACAATATTTCTCTCTCAAATATTGAGTTCTCCAAGTGCAAACCCTAAAACCTCTGAATAATGACGTCCTCCTCTGAAAAATAACCAACAAGCACTATTTATAGTAATTACAATTAAGTCCTAAATAAATTAGGAAAATTGGTCGAGAAACTCCACGAAAGCTCTCTACGACTCGTAGTGTCTCCTACAACTCGTATTCAGAGTCTCATAGTCAGCTACTGTGATTTTGGACTTCTCTTCTACGACACCACTTCAAGACCCGTAAAATGATCTCTGACTCATACTATATTTTCATAGACTTCAACTTCATCAAATTGTCATTCATTAGAAATCCTTACGAAACCTATCTATATGACTCGCAGAATGTTCTACGACTCATATGCAGGTCTCGTTAAGTTGATCTTCAGAAATCATCCCTCAGTGGAATTTGTCATGAGACATCCTCTATGACTTATAGAATGCTCCACGATCTATAGAGGGTCTCGTACATTATCAAAAACTAGCAACTTCTATAACTTTGCCCCAAATCATGGCCAGCCTGTAATCCTATAAATTTAAACACAAAAATACATAAAAACAACAAATATTGCATTGAGAACACATAAAATCCTAAGTTTTAAACATCAAAAGTGTTGTATTTTGACAAGATTAACGGGTGCTCGTGAAGGCTGATGAGCTACTACATTCAAACATTCTTAGCTTTGCTTCATCAACAACTCTTTATTGGTACTAATTCGAGCAAGCTCTTGCATCATATCCTCATTTTATCTTTGCCCGCTCCAAATTAGTTGTGATAGAAAACAAGCTTTTAGTTGTTAACTTGTCTCTATCCCCCATGCACGATTAGTCTTGGCCAATCTCTCTAACCTTTCAGCTATCTCAGGAAATGAAAGATCTAAAAACAAGCCTCCCATGATAGTGTCAGCAATAGCTTGGTGATTTTTATCCAGGGCTCGACAGAAGATTTTCACCAAGGCATCATCCATGATCTTGTGGTCAGGGACACTCCTCAGGGAATTCATGAACCTCTCCCAAGTAGTGTTGATAAAATCACCAAGAAATTGCTCGAACTTGTTGATCTGGTCCTTTAACTTCAGCATCCTTGACCTTGGAAAGAACCTCTCCAGAAAGGCATTCTACATTTCTACTCAGGCAGTGATTGAACTCTATAAGAGCTCAAGTAACCATGGCATTGCTTTGCTTGCTAGAGACAATGGGAAGACATGGAGCCCAACGGCATCCATGGATAGATTCAAACTTCCCATCATGCTTTTGTAGACGAATACAACATTGTATCGATGGTTATACGGATCCTCTGATGGTAAGCCCATGAATAACCCTCGGTTTTACAGCTTTCATAGTAACCCACTGAAAATGATGAACTTTGTGTCATCTGGTAAAAGAGGTAACACAATAGCTCTAGCGACATCCATCACCATAGATTAAGCCTGTATTGATTCCATGTGTTAGCCGCGGTTTGAAGATCCTATGGTGATGGTTTAGCATCCTCAATTGGAGGTAGGTTATTATTATTATTGGTCTGGTTCAGTGCTGCATCCATTGCCTCGTTTGTAGTTTTTCTTGCATAGTTCTGGAGCATTCTTCTTAGTATTTTCTAGATCTCAGGGTCAAAGGGAGTCAAGGATTTGCCTCGACTATGAGTGTTAGATATACACTACACCTGCATGCTGTGACAAAATAAAAACAACAAATATGTAAAATGAGGGAAATAAGGATTGATTTCTGAATTACTCTAATTAAACCAATCTAAAGCTTTATTCTCTAGCAATGGTGCCAAAATCTTGATGTCGCCCAAGCTACACCTCCTTTTTCAAGGTTTAAGTGGTCGTTGTCAAGATATTTAACCTAACCAAGGTTTGGGTCGAATCAATAAGGAATATAGTTAGACTCGGAGTAATTGCAAGTAAGTCAAGTGGATTAACCTACTTATCTCTCGAAGGAGGGATATTGTAATTACAAGAAAATAAACCTAAGCTAGAACAAGTTTTGTGAAACCAGTGAGAGAAGTAACTAGGGTATTGTGTTCCCCGCGGATTTCTTGGTATTATCAGATAATCATAATCTTTTCTAGTGTGTAGCATGCAGAACGATAAGTTAAGTTTACCAAACCCTTTGATCCAGGCGAAAGGTAAATTTCACTACGTGATTTGATCCATCCCCACAGTTTGACATTACTAATCCTTACCTATTTTCTAGTAGAACCTCCCCTTGATCCAGTTTGGTTGATTAGATGAAAGGGATCATATCAAATCTTGTTAATTAATCTCTTTTCCTATTCGATACTACCTTGATCCAATCAGTAAGAATTAGGGGGTTCTAACTTGGCCACCATTAGAAATCAATCAAAGCAAAGAGAATTAATTAGTACATGCATACACACTTTCCAAGAATTATGGATTATCTAATTTTACCTTGTTAATTCTTTATGGTTCCCACAACCCCAGTTGTGGATTTAGCTATGCATGTTCATTGTAGATGAGAGAATCATAATACAAAATAATAGAATTAAGCACGTACAGTGATGAAATCAAGAACAAGAAATCCCAAGTTCTTCACTAAAAATCACAATGTAATGTTTTTAATGTCAAAATCACAATGTATGAAGTCATAAAGTTGTTTCTCAGTTCTCTCATACGTCTCTCTATTGAAAAGACCTAGAAAACCTATCTATAATAAGTAAAATACAAGTCCAAAACAAAATAGAAAAACTGGATTTGAGAGGCTTTACAGATTGGGTTACAAGCCAAACAAAGTCTCACAACCTGTACCTGGGCTTCGTACTATGCAGTCATCAAAATTTGATATCACTTCTATGAGACCTTTCTACGGGCCATATTCAGACTTATGGCCCATATAGGGTTTCATTTGATAGCTTTCCAGAAACTCTTCAAAATATGATCCTCAAGGCACAAAACTAATCCACGACTCATACAATCTTCTACGGCTCGTCTAACAATTCGTGAATGCAACTTTAGAAAAATGGACGTAACCCCTCTAAGGCTAGTGGAAGTATCCACGGCTCGTAGAGTGCTTCATAGTTCCTAAAAAATATAGCATCTACAGCACGTTGCCCAAATTCATGCCAAATCCTGTAATCCTGAAAAATATACATAAAAACACAACAAGCCACTAACATCACTTTGACAACACACAAAATTTCAAGTTTTAAGCATTAAAACTGTTGTATTTTGACAACACATCAATCACCATTAGAAGTTGCAACATCCTATGACTCTAGGGGAATTCTTACCAAGTTGTCTTTGTGCGGAGGCCACTCAAAACAATGTTGAGACATCATGTTTCAGTGCTGACAAGGGAGAAATAATGAATGAAACTTCATCAAAGGTTTCTCCTACTAATAAACAAAAAGCGATGGGTGAATTCCCATCAAAATCGTCTCCCTCATCTTCTAAAAGTCTATGGAACCCTCTCTTCCAGAAGTACATACATGTGATACAAAGATCACATTTACATACATTGATCTTCTATTTGGAAAAACTCTACACAATCATCCTTTATACATGGTAGGCCACATGCTAGAGAAGATAAATAGGATCTTGATAGACGAAGGGTCCAGGGTGAACATTCTTGTCACAACCCAAACCTAGGGCCTAGACGTGACCAGCGAATGGGGAACCAGAATGAACCCCAAACAAGCGTCATAACATATCATCGCACATCCTTGGTCGCGGAAGCAAGACATAACAACATAAGAAACATAAACAAGGGGTATTAGGACTAAAGGAGCGAGAACTATATTTAAATATCTTGGATATCATAAATGAGTCAAAGCTCAAGAATAATACATATTTTTTTGTCCAATAACATCTCTAACATAGAACTTAGTGGGGGCCAAAACAAGCAATCGGGCTCACCCTTATAGTTAAGTATACCAAAAAGGAAAGATAATCTTAAATACATAGCAAAAGAACATAGATATCGCCTTCGCACATGAGGACTCACCAACTAGCTTGATTGGATATCACTAGCCACATGGAGGAGGAGGATGACCAAATGGAGCTCCGATTCCTACATGGTGATATCATGGAGGCAAGAGTATACGTTAGTACTTTTAAATGTACTAAGTATATAGGATGCAATACGATAAGAGATAAGCTTCATAATCAACGTGCATAACAATAGACAATAGGCATGATATAGCAATATGACATGTATGATTAATGCATAAGTAAAACAGCCTTAAGTAGCTCATGCTCATATATGATATCATTTATGAAGGATAGAAGTGAACTACTTCCCAACTCCAAGTTACACCATTCCTTGAATAGTGATTGAGGCTTGATACCCCCTCAACAAGGCATTCGAGGCTTAACACCCCCTCATCAAGGTAATTGAGACTTGGCACCCTCTCAACAAGGTGATTGAGGCTTGGTACCCCCTCAACAAGGCAACCGAGGCTTGGCACCCCCTCATCAAGGTGATAGAGACTTCGCACCGTCTCAACAAGATGATTGAGGCTTGGTACCCCCTCAACAAGGCAATCAACTTGCAAAATCATAGATACTTTTCATGAATTCAACACATGTACAACATACTTTTATCATCATAAAGTCATCATATACCTACATTTCCTCTAATCACTATACATCATATGCATACCATTGTTCCATCATCATTTAATCATCATATACTCCTCATAACACTATTAAACTCATAATACATGCATTGGACCTTCAAAACCTCAAGAAATCCTAGCCGGACATTTTATCAATCTTAGCCGAACATTTTATCAAACCCTTGAAGTATGTGTGATGGGGGTAAAAGACCATATAATTTAGAGATGAAATCATGCAAGAAAATCTGTAGTAAAACCATCAATCAGTACCTTGCAACACCTCCAAGACATTCGCATCAAAATCCCTCATCCAATACAACATTAGATCCAAGATTTAAAGCTCAAAACATGCTACAACAATCATACTTTCATGAACTAAAATCATTGTGCAGTAATTTCTCATCATACAAGACTCACATGTAAAATCAACTTTAAATCATCCAATATTAACAAAAATGAGGCTTAGGCACCATGGGTGAAAGGACCCAATGGTTCAATACCATAAACCTTAGCTTTGGAGAAGTTCTTGATGAAGATTGAAAATGGAGGCTTGAAGCTTGAAACAAATCCTTAGATTCGGAAGAGAATTAGACACTTGATTTTGGAGTGAAATATTATTATAAGGGTTTGAGAGAGTATTTTATCAATACAATGAAGAATTTAAGGGTTTTAGGACCTTGAATGAGCACAAAAAGGTCAATCTAGAGCTTAGAAAGGATTGTAAAGGACCAAAATAACCCTTCCTAAAACGTTGTCTAACGGCTGTTACGGGCCCCGTTATGACCCTTAGGTAGCACTACGACTCGTAGGACCCCTCACATGACCCCTAGGCTCAATTTCTATGTCTCTGAAAATTACTACGAGCTTTATGTACCCCAACCTATGACTCATAACTATGGGCTCGTAGTGCAACTCTGCACTAGCAGTCTTTAATAAAATGGCCATAACTTTTGACTATGAACTCTAAATGAGGTGAAACCAAATGCGTTGGAAAGATAACTCAAAAGGATTTAATTTGACATATCGTGGGCTGCCTAGTTGTAAGTGTGCTATAAGTCATGCTAGTTTAAAGTTGACACTTGCATGAACCATCACCCAAAACTCAACTCTTAGGGAAGTCTTG